>CATKUP010000345.1:0-292117 GCA_949786385.1 Onychomys leucogaster
ACGTAAACTCAGTCAACTTTCAGCTCAAACAAAGCTACATCGTTCACGAAGCTCACAAGTTTTTTTGCTCTTACCTGGAAAGCATTGCATGTTAGAGGGACTGTGGTTTGTATCAGTTTCAGAAGAAGAGTTGACCTAGATGTGGTCCGTATGTGTAGGAAACACCGTTATTTTGTTCTGAAAACAGTCACATTTTCTGCTCTATTAGAGACTCTCAAAAAGCAAGACCGTGCTTCTTGCTCTAAAGCAGATTGTGTTTCATGGATGAGAACTGTCGTGTGTGTTTCCCTTCAGAAATAGAGTTAAATACCAGGCTCAATGGCTTCCTACAAGCAAGACATCATTTCAGGTAAACGCAGTCACCTTTCAGCTCAAATGAATATAAATCGTTTAGGAAGATCACACATTTCTCGCTCTTAACTGCACAGCATTGGATGTTAGATGACTTGTGGTTTCTATCAGTTTCAGAAGCAGAGTTGAACTAGCTATGGTCCGTATGTGTAGGAAACACCGTTATATTGTTCAGAGTACCCTCAAGTTTCTGGCTCTATTAGAGACTCTAGAAAGCAAGAGCATGCTTCGTGCTCTAAAGTAGAGTGTGTTTCATGAATGCGAACTGTGTTGTGTGTTTCCCTTCAGAAATGGAGTTAAATCCCAGGCTCTGTGTCTTCCTATAAGCAAGACATCTTTTCAGGTAAACTCAGTCACTTTTCAGCTCAAAGGAATCTACATCGTTCACAAAGCTCACACGTTTCTCGCTCTTAACTGGAAAGCATTGCATGTTAATGGAACTGTGCTTTGTATCAGTTTCAGAAGAGGAGTTGACCTAGATATGGTCCGTACGTGTAGGAAACTCCGTTATTTTGTTCACACCACAGTTATGTTTCCTGCTGTATTAGAGACTCTTAGAAAGCAAGAGCATGCTTTTTGATCTAAAGCAGAGTGTGTTTCATGGATGAGAACTGTGCTGTGTGTTTCCCTTCAGAAAGGAGTTAAATTCTAGGCTCTGTTTCTTCCCACAAGCAAGACATCATTTCAGGTAAATGCAGTCACTATTCAGCTCAAATGAATATAAATCGTTTACAAAGATCACATGTTTCTCGCTCTTAACTGAAAAGCATTGGATTTTAGAGGACCTGTGGTTTGTATCAGTTGCAGAAGCAGACTTGAACATGCAATCGTCCATATGTGTAGGAAACTCTGTTATTTTGTTCTCACCACAGTCACGTTTCCTGGTGTATTAAGACTCTTAGAAAGCAAGAGCATGCTACTTGCTCTAAAGCAGAGTGTGTTTCATGGAGGAGAACTGTGCTGTGTGTTTCCCTTCAGAAATGGAGTTAAATACCCGGCTCAATATCTTCCTACAAGAAAGACATTATTTCAGGTAAACGCAGTCACTTTTCAGCTCAAATGAATATAAATCATTTGCGAAGCTCACACGTTTCTTGCTCTTAACTGTATAGCATTGGATGTTAGATGATTTGTGGTTTCTATCAGATTCAGAAGCAGAGTTGAACTAGCTATGGTTCTTATGTGTAGGAAATACCGTTCTTTTGTTCAGAGCACCCTCATGTTTCTGGCTCTATTAAAGACTCTAGAAAGCAAGAGCATGCTTCATTCTCTACAGCAGAGTGTGTTTCATGGATGAGAACTATGCTGTGTGTTTCCCTTCAGAAATGGAGTTAAATCCCAGATTCTGTATCTTCCTACAAGCAAGACATCTTTTCAGGTAAACTCAGTCACTTTTCAGCTCAGAGGAAGCTACATCGTTCACGAAGGTCACAAGTTTCTCGCTCTTAACTGGAAAGCATTGCATGTTAGAGGAACTGTGCTTTGTATCAGTTTCAGAAGAAGAGTTGACCTAGATATGGTCCGTACGTGTAGGAAACTCCATTATTTTGTTCTCACCACAGTTACGTTTCCTGCTGTATTAGAGATTCTTAGAAAGATAGAGCGTACTTCTTGCTCTAAAGCAGAGTGTGTTTCATGGAGGAGAACTGTGCTGTGTGTTTCCCTTCAGAAATGGAGTTAAATCGCAAGCTCTGTGTCTTCCTACAAGCAAGACATCTTTTCATCTAATCTCAGTCACTTTTCATCTCAAAGGAAGCTACACCATTCACAAAGCTCACACGTCTCTCGCTCTTAACTGGAAAGCATTGCATGTTAATGGAACTGTGCTTTGTATCAGTTTCAGAAGAAGAGTTGATCTAGATATGGTCTGTATGCGTAGAAAACTCCGTTATTTTGTTCTGACCACAGTCACATTTCCTGCTGTATTACAGATTCTTAGAAACATGAGCGCGCTTCTTGCTCTAAAGCAGAGTGTGTTTCATGGATGAAAACAGTGCTGTGTGTTTCCCTTCAGAAATGGAGTTAAATACCAGGCTCAATATCTTCCTACAAGAAAGAAATCATTTCAGGTAAACGTAGTCACTTTTCAGCTCAAATGAATATAAATCATTTACGAAGCTCACACGTTTCTCGCTCTTAACTGTATAGCATTGGATGTTAGATGACTTGTGGTTTCTATCAGATTCAGAAGCAGAGTTGAACTAGCTATGGTTCTTATGTGTAGGAAACACCGTTCTTTTGTTCAGAGCACCCTCATGTTTCTGGCTCTATTAAAGACTCTAGAAAGCAAGAGCATGCTTCATGCTCTACAGCAGAGTGTGTTTCATGGATGAGAACTGTGCTGTGTATTTCCCTTCAGAAATGGAGTTAAATCCCAGGCTCTGTGTCTTCCTATAAGCAAGACATCTTTTCAGGTAAACTCAGTCACTTTTCAGCTCAGAGGAAGCTACATCGTTCACGAAGGTCACACGTTTCTCGCTCTTAACTGGAAAGCATTGCATGTTAGAGGAACTGTGCTTTGTATCAGTTTCAGAAGAGGAGTTGACCTAGATATGGTCCGTACGTGTAGGAAACTCCGTTATTTTGTTCACACCACAGTTATGTTTCCTGCAGTATTAGAGATTCGTAGAAAGCAAGAGCGTGCTTCTTGCTCTAAAGCAGAGTATGTTTCATGGATGAGAACTATGCTGTGTGTTTCCCTTCAGAAATGGAGTTAAATCACAGGCTTTGTATCTTCCTACAAGCAAGACTTCGTTTCACGTAAACTCAGTCACCTTTCAGCTCAAACAAAGCTAAATCGTTCACAAAGCTCACAAGTTTCTAGCTCTTAACTGGAAAGCATTGCATGTTAATGGAACTGTGTTTGTATCAGTTTCAGAAGAAGAGTTGACCTAGATAAGGTCCGTACGTGTAGGAATCTCCGTTATTTTGTTCTCACCACAGTTACGTTTCCTGCTGTATTAGAGACTCTTAGAAAGCAAGAGCATGCTTCTTGCACTAAAGCAGAGTGTGTTTCATGGATGAGAACTGTGCTATGTGTTTCCCTACAGAAAGGAGTTAAATTCTAGGCTCTGTTTCTTCCTACAAGCAAGACATCATTTCAGGTAAATGCAGTCACTATTCAGCTCAAATGAATATAAATCGTTTACAAAGATCACACGTTTCTCGCTCTTAACTGAAAAGCATTGGATTTTAGAGGACCTGTGGTTTGTATCAGTTGCAGAAGCAGACTTGAACATGCAATCGTCCGTATGTGTAGGAAACTCCGTTATTTTGTTCTCACCACAGTCACGTTTCCTGGTGTATTAAGACTCTTAGAAAGCAAGAGCATGCTACTTGCTCTAAAGCAGAGTGTGTTTCATGGAGGAGAAATGTGCTGTGTGTTTCCCTTCAGAAATGGAGTTAAATTCCAGGCTCTGTTGCTTCGTACAAGCAAGATATCATTTCAGTTAAACGCAGTCACTATTCAGCTTAAATGAATATAAATCGTTTACAAAGATCACACGTTTCTCGCTCTTAACTGAAAAGCATTGGATGTTAGAGGACCTGTGGTTTGTATCAGTTTCAGAAGCAGAGTTGAACTAGCAATGGTCCGCATGCGTAGGAAACTCCGTTATTTTGTTCTCACCACAGTCACGTTTCCTGCTGTATTACAGATTCTTAGAAACATGAGCGCGCTTCTTGCTCTAAAGCAGAGTGTGTTTCATGGATGAGAACAGTGCTGTGTGTTTCCCTTCAGAAATGGAGTTAAATACCCGGCTCAATATCTTCCGACAAGAAAGACATTATTTCAGGTAAACGCAGTCACTTTTCACCTCAAATGAATATAAATCATTTACGAAGCTCACACGTTTCTCGCTCTTAACTGTATAGCATTGGATGTTAGATGATTGGTGGTTTCTATCAGATTCAGAAGCAGAGTTGAACTAGCTATGGTTCTTATGTGTAGGAAACACCGTTCTTTTGTTCAGAGCACCCTCATGTTTCTGGCTCTATTAAAGACTCTAGAAAGCAAGAGCATGCTTCATGCTCTACAGCAGAGTGTGTTTCATGGATGAGAACTGTGCTGTGTGTTTCCCTTCAGAAATGGAGTTAAATCCCAGATTATGTATCTTCCTACAAGCAAGACATCTTTTCAGGTAAACTCAGTCACTTTTCAGCTCAGAGGAAGCTACATCGTTCACGAAGGTCACACGTTTCTCGCTCTTAACTGGAAAGCATTGCATGTTAGAGGAACTGTGCTTTGTATCAGTTTCAGAAGAAGAGTTGACCTAGATATGGTCCGTACGTGTAGGAAACTCCATTATTTTGTTCTCACCACAGTTACGTTTCCTGCTGTATTAGAGATTCTTAGAAAGATAGAGCGTACTTCTTGCTCTAAAGCAGAGTGTGTTTCATGGAGGAGAACTGTGCTGTGTGTTTCCCTTCAGAAATGGAGTTAAATCACAGGCTCTGTATCTTCCTACTAGCAAGACTTCGTTTCACGTAAACTCAGTCAACTTTCAGCTCAAACAAAGCTACATCGTTCACGAAGCTCACAAGTTTTTTGCTCTTACCTGGAAAGCATTGCATGTTAGAGGGACTGTGGTTTGTATCAGTTTCAGAAGAAGAGTTGACCTAGATGTGGTCCGTATGTGTAGGAAACACCGTTATTTTGTTCTGAAAACAGTCACATTTTCTGCTCTATTAGAGACTCTCAAAAAGCAAGACCGTGCTTCTTGCTCTAAAGCAGATTGTGGTTCATGGATGAGAACTGTCGTGTGTGTTTCCCTTCAGAAATAGAGTTAAATACCAGGCTCAATGGCTTCCTACAAGCAAGACATCATTTCAGGTAAACGCAGTCACCTTTCAGCTCAAATGAATATAAATCATTTAGGAAGATCACACGTTTCTCGCTCTTAACGGCACAGCATTGGATGTTAGATGAATTGTGGTTTCTATCAGTTTCAGAAGCAGAGTTGAACTAGCTATGGTCCGTATGTGTAGGAAACACCGTTATTTTGTTCAGAGTACCCTCAAGTTTCTGGCTCTATAAGAGACTCTAGAAAGCAAGAGCATGCTTCGTGCTCTAAAGCAGAGTGTGTTTCATGGATGCGAACTGTGTTGTGTGTTTCCCTTCAGAAATGGAGTTAAATCCCAGGCTCTGTGTCTTCCTACAAGCAAGACATCATTTCAGGTAAATGCAGTCACTATTCAGCTCAAATGAATATAAATCCTTTACAAAGATCACACGTTTCTCGCTCTTTACGGGAAAGTGTTGCATGTTAGAGGAACTCAGGTTTGTATCAGTTTCAGAAGAAGAGTAGACCTAGATATGGTCCGTATGTGTAGGAAACACCGTTATTTTGTTTTGAAAACTGTCACATTTTCAGCTCTATTAGAGATTCTTAGAAAGCAAGAGCGTGCTTCTTGATCTAAAGCAGATTGTGTTTCATGGATGAGAACTATGCTGTGTGTTTCCCTTCAGAAATAGAGGTAAATACCAGACTCAATGGCTTACTACAAGCAAGACATCATTTCAGGTAAATGCAGTCACTTTTCATTTCAAATGTATATACATTTTTTACAAAGCTCACACGTTTCTCGCTCTTAACTGTAAAGCATTGCATGTTAGATGACTTGTGGTTTCTATCAGATTTAGAAGCAGAGTTGAACTAGCTATGGTTCTTATGTGTAGGAAACACCGTTCTTTTGTTCAGAGCACCCTCATGTTTCTGGCTCTATTAGAGAATCTAGAAAGCAAGAGCATGCTTCATGCTCTACAGCAGAGTGTGTTTCATGGATGAGAACTGTGCTGTGTGTTTCCCTTCAGAAATGGAGTTAAATCCCAGATTCTGTATCTTCCTACAAGCAAGACATCTTTTCAGGTAAACTCAGTCACTTTTCAGCTCAGAGGAAGCTACATCGTTCACGAAGGTCACACGTTTCTCGCTCTTAACTGGAAAGCATTGCATGTTAGAGGAACTGTGCTTTGTATCAGTTTCAGAAGAAGAGTTGACATAGATATGGTCCGTACGTGTAGGAAACTCCGTTATTTTGTTCTCACCACAGTTAAGTTTCCTGCTGTATTAGAGATTCTTAGCAAGATAGAGCGTGCTTCTTGCTCTAAAGCAGAGTGTGTTTCATGGAGGAGAACTGTGCTGTGTGTTTCCCTTCAGAAATTGAGTTAAAACACAGGCTCTATATCTTCCTACTAGCAAGACTTCGTTTCATGTAAACTCAGTCACCTTTCAGGTCAAACAAACTACATCTTTCACGAAGCTCACAAGTTTTTCGCTCTTAACTGGAAAGCATTGCATGTTAGAGGAACTGTGGTTTGTATCAGTTTCAGAAGTAGAGTTGACCTAGATGTGGTCCGTATCTGTAGGAAAAACCGTTATTTTGTTCTGAAAACAGTCACATTTTCTGCTCTATTAGAGACTCTTAAAAAGCAAGAGCGTGCTTCTTGCTCTAAAGCAGATTGTGTTTCATGGATGAGAACTGTGCTGTGTGTTTCCCTTCAGAAATAGAGTTAAATACCAGGTTCAATGGCTTCCTACAAGCAGGACATCATTTCAGGTAAATGCAGTCACTATTTAGCTCAAATGAATATAAATCGTTTACAAAGATCACACGTTTCTCGCTCTTAACTGAAAAGCATTGGAATTTAGAGGACCTGTGGTTTGTATCAGTTGCAGAAGCAGACTTGAACTTGCAATAGTCCGTATGTGTAGGAAACTCCGTTATTTTGTTCTCTCCACAGTCACGTTTCCTGCTTTATTAGAGATTCTTAGAAAGCAAGAATGTGCTTCTTGCTCTAAAGCAGAGTGTGTTTCATGGTTGAGAACTGTGCTCTGTGTTTCCCTTCAGAAATGGAGTTAAATCACAGGCTTTGTATCTTCCTAAAAGCAAGACTTCGTTTCACGTAAACTCATTCACCTTTCAGCAAAAACAAATCTACATCGTTCACGAAGCTCACAAGTTTCTCGCTCTTAACTGGAAAGCATTGCATGTTAGAGAACCTGTGGTTTGTATCAGTTTCAGCAGAACAATTGACCTAGATATGGTCCGTATGTGTATGAAACACCGTTATTTTTTTCTGAAAACAGTCACGTTTTCTGCTCTATTAGAGATTCTTAGAAAGCAAGAGTGTGCTTCTTGCTCTAAAGCAGATTGTGTTTCATGGATGAGAACTGTGCTGTGTGTTTCCCTTCAGAAATAGAGTTAAATACCAGGCTCAATGGCTTCCTACAAGCAAGACATCATTTCAGGTAAACGCAGTCACTTTTTAGCTCAAATGAATATAAATCGTTTACAAAGATCTCACGTTTCTCGCTCTTAAGTGTATAGCATTGGATGTTAGATGACTTGTGGTTTCTATCAGTTTCAGAAGCAGAGTTGAACTAGCTATCGTCCGTATGTGTAGGAAACACCGTTCTTTGGTTCAGAGTACCCTCAAGTTTATGGCTCTATTAGAGACTCTAGAAAGCAAGAGTGTGCTTCGTGCTCTAAAGCGGAGTGTGTTTCATGGAGGAATCTGTACTGTGTGTTTCCTTTCAGAAATGGAGTTAAATTCCAGGCTCTGTTTCTTCGTACAAGCAAGACATCCTTTCAGGTAAACGCAGTCACTATTCAGCTCAAGTGAATATAAATCGTTTACAAAGATCACACGTTTCTCACTCTTAACTGAAAAGCATTGGATGTTAGAGGACCTGTGGTTTGTATCAGTTTCAGAAGCAGAGTTGAACTAGCAATGGTCCGTATGTGTAGGAAACTTCGTTAGTTTGTTCTGACCACAGTCACGTTTCCTGCTGTATTAGACACTCTTAGAAAGCAAGAACATGCTTCTTGCTCTAAAGCAGAGTGTGTTTCATGGATGAGAACTGTGCTGTGTGTTTCCTTTCAGAAATAGAGTTAAATTCCAGGCTCTGTTTCTTCCTACAAGCAAGACATCATTTCAGGTAAATTCAGTCACTATTGAGCACAAATGAATATAATTCGTTTACGAAGATCACACGTTTCTCTTCTTAACTGTATAGCATTGGATGTTAGATGACTTGTGGTTTCAATCAGTTTCAGAAGCACAGTAGAACTAGCTATGGTCCGTATGTGTAGGAAACCCCGTTTTTTGTTCAGAGAACCCTCAGTTTTCTGGCTCTATTAGAGACTCTAGAAAGCAAGAGCATGCTTCGTGCTCTAAAGCAGAGTGTGTTTCATGGATGAGAACTGTGCTGTGTGTTTCCCTTCAGAAATGGAGTTAAAACCCAGGCTCTGTGTCTTCCTACAAGCAAGACATCCTTTCATGTAAACTCAGTCACTTTTCAGCTCAAAGGAAGCTACATCGTTCACGAAGATCACACGTTTCTCGTTCTTAACTGGCAAGCATTGCATGTTAATGGAACTGTGGTTTGTATCATTTCCAGAAGAAGAGTTGACCTAGATATGGTCTGTATGTGTATGAAACACCGTTATTTTGTTCTCACCACAGTCACGTTTCCTGCTGTATTAGAGACTCTTAGAAAGCAAGAGCATGCTTCTTGCTCTAAAGCAGAGTGTGTTTCATGGATGAGAACTGCGCAGTGTGTTTCCATTCAGAAATGGAGTTAAATTCCACCCTCTGTTTCTTCCTACAAGCAAGACAACATTTCAGGTAGACGCAGTCACTATTCGGCTCAAATGAATATAAATCATTTACAAGGATCACTTGTTCCTCGATCTTAACTGAAAAGCATTGCATTTTAGAGGACCTGTGGTTTGTATCCGTTTCAGAAGCAGAGTTGAACTAGCAATCGTCCATATGTGTAGGAAACTCCTTTATTTTGTTCTCACCACAATCACGTTTCCTGCTGTATTAGAGATAGTTAGAAAGCAATAGCGTGCTTCTTGCTCTAATGCAGAGTGTGTTTCATGGATGAGAACTGTGCTGTGTGTTTCCATTCAGAATTGGAGTTAAATCACAGTCTTTGTGACTTCCTACATGCAAGACTTCATTTCACGTAAACTCAGTCACATTTCAGCTCAAACAAATCTACATCGTTCACGAGGCTCACAAGTTTCTCGCTCTTAACTGGAAAGCATTGCATGTTACAGGAATTTTGGTTTGTATCAGTTTCAGAAGAAGAGTGGACATAGTTATGGTCCGTATGTGTAGGATACACCGTTATTTTGTTCTGAAAAGAGTCACGTTTTCTGCTCTATTAGAGAATCTTAGAAAGCAAGAACATGCTTCTTGCTCTAAAGCAGGGTGTGTTTCATGGATCAGAACTGTGCTGTGTGTTTCCCTTCCGAAATGGAGTTAAATCCCAGGCTCTGTTTCTTCCTACAAGCAAGACATCATTTCAGGTAAACGCAGTCCCTTGTCAGCTCAAATTAATATAAATCATTTACGAAGATCACACGTTTCTCACTCTTAAATGTATAGCATTGGATGTTAGATGACTTGTCGTTTCTATCAGTTTCAGAAGCAGAGTTGAACTTGCTATGGTCCGTATGTGTAGGAAAAACCGTTATTTTGTTCAGAGTACCCTCAATTTTCTGGCTCTATTATTGACTCTAGAAAGCAAGAGCATGCTTCGAGCTCTAAAGCAGAGTGTGTTTTATGGATGAGAACTGTGTTGTGTGTTTCCCTTCAGAAATGGAGTTAAATCCCAGGCTCTGTGTCTTCCTACAAGCAAGACATCTTTTCAGGTAAACTCAGTCACTTTTCAGCTCAATGGAAGCTACATCGTTCTCGACGCTCACACGTTTCTCGCTCTTAACTGAAAAGCATTGCATGTTAATGGAACTGTGCTTTGTGTCAGTTTCAGAAGAAGAGTTGACCTAGATATGGTCTATATGTGTAGGAAACACCGTTATGTCGTACTGACCTCAGTCACGTTTCCTGCTGTATTAGAGACTCTTAGAAAGCAAGAGCATGCTTCTTGCTCTAAAGCAGAGTGTGTTTCGTGGATGAGAACTGTGCTGTGTGTTTCCCTTCAGAAATGGAGTTATATCCCAGGCTCTGTGTCTGCCTATAAGAAAGACATCTTTTCAGGTAAACTCAGTCACTTTTCAGCTCAAAGGAACCTACATCGTTCAAGAAGCTCACACGTTTCTCGCTCTTAAGTGTAAAGCATTGTATGTTAGAGGAACTGTGGTTTGTATCACTTTCAGAAGAAGACTTGACCTGGATATGGTCCATACGTGTAGGAACCACCGTTATGTCGTACTGACCTCATTCACGTTTCCTGCTATATTAGAGACTCTTAGAAAGCAAGATCATGCTTCTTGCTCTAAAGCAGAGT
Organism: Onychomys leucogaster; assembly: GCA_949786385.1. Lineage (NCBI taxonomy): Eukaryota > Metazoa > Chordata > Mammalia > Rodentia > Cricetidae > Onychomys > Onychomys leucogaster. The sequence goes on from CATKUP010000345.1 coordinate 10,614, forward strand.
GTGTTTCATGGATGAGAACTGTGCTGTGTGTTTCACTTCAGAATTGGAGTTATAACCCAGGCTCTGTGTCTGTCTATAAGCAAGACATCTTTTCATGTAAACTCAGTCACTTTTCAGCTCAAAGGAACCTACAACTTTCAAGAAGCTCACACATTTCTCGCTCTTAACTGTAAAGCTTTGTATGTTAGAGGAACTGTGGTTTGTATCATCTTCAGAAGAAGAGTTGACCTAGATATGGTCCGTATGTTTAGGAAACACCGTTATTTTGTTCTGAAAACAGTCATGTTTTCTGCTCTATTAGAGACTCTTAGAAAGCAAGAGCGTGCTTCTTGCTCTAAAGCAGAGTGTGTTTCATGGATGAGAACTGTGCTGTGTGTTTCCCTTCAGAAATGGAGTTAAATACCAGGATCAATGTCTTCCTACAACAAGACATCATTTCAGGTAAACGCAGTCACTTTTCAACTCAAATGAATATTAATTGTTTACGAAGATCACACGTTTCTCGCTCTTAACTGTATAGCATTGTATGTTAGATGACTTGTGGTTTCTATCATTTTCAGAATCAAAGTTGAACTAGCTATGGTCCGTAAGTGTAGGAAATATCGTTATTTTGTTCAGAGTACCCTCAAGTTTCTGGCTCTATTAGAGACTCTAGAAAGCAAGAGCATGCTTCGTGCTCAAAAGCAGATTGTGTTTCATGGATGAGAACTGTGCTGTGTGTTTCCCTTCAGAAATGGAGTTAAATTCCAGGCTCTGTTTCTTCCTACAAGCAAGACTCTTTTCAGGTAAACTCAGTCACTTTTCAGCTCAAAGGAACCTACCTCGTTCAAGAAGCTCACACGTTTCTCGCTCTTAACTGTAAAGCATTGTATGTTAGAGGAACTGTGCTTTGTATCAGTTTAAGAAGAAGAGTTGACATAGATATGGTCCATATGTGTTGGAAACACCGTTATTTTGTTCTGACCACAGTCACGTTTCCTGCTGTATTAGAGACTATTAGAAAGCATGATCGCGCTTCTTGCTATAAAGCAGAGTGTGTTTCATGGAACAGAACGGCGCTGTGTGTTTCCCTTCAGAAATGGAGTTAAATTCCAGGCTCTGTTTCTTCCTACAAGCAAGAAAACATTTCAGGTAAACGCAGTCACTATTCAGCTCAAATTAATATAAATCGTTTACGAGGATCACTCGTCTCTCACTCTTAACTGAAAAGCATTGGATTTTAGAGGACCTGTGGTTTGTATCAGTTTCAGAAGCAGAGTTGACCTAGCAATCGTCCCTATGTATAGGAAACTCCTTTTTTTGTTCTCACCACAGTCACGTTTCCTGCTGTATTAGAGATTCTTAGAAAGCAAGAGCGTGCTTCGTACTCTAAAGCAGAGTGTGTTTCATGGATGAGAACTGTGCTGTGTGTTTCCCTTCAGAAATGGAGTTAAATCACAAGCTTTCTGACTTCCTACAAGCAAGACTTCGTTTCACGTAAACTCAGTCACCTTTCAGCTCAAACAAATCTACATCGTCACGAGGCTCACAAGTTTCTCGCTCTTAACTGGAAAGCATTGCATGTTAGAGGAACTGTGGTTTGTATCAGTTTCAGAAGAAGAGTTGACATAGATATGGTCCGTATGTGTAGGATACACCATTATTTTGTTCTGAAAACAGGCACGTATTCTGCTCTATTAGAGACTCTTAGAAAGCAAGAGCGTGCTTCTTGCTCTAAAGCAGACTGTGTTTCATGGATGAGAACTGTGCTGTGTGTTTCCCTTCAGAAATGGAGTTAAATACCAGACTCAATGTCTTCATACAAACAAGACATCATTTCAGGTAAACGCAGTCACTTTTCAGCTCAAATTAATAAAAATCGTTTACGAAGATCACACGTTTCTAACTCTTAACTGGAAAGCATTGCATGTTAATGGAACTGTGCTTTGTATCAGTTTCAGAACTAGGGTTGACCTAGATATGGTCCATATGTGTAGGAAACACCGTTATTTTGTATTGACCACAGTCACGTTTCCTGCTGTATTAGAGACTCTTAGAAAGCAAGAACATGCTTCGCGCTCTAAAGCAGAGTGTGTTTCATGGATGAGAACCGTGCTGTGTGTTTCCCTTCAGAAATGGAGTTAAATTCCAGGCTCTGTTTCTTCTTACAAGCAAGTCTCTTTTCAGGTAAACTCAGTCACGTTTCGCTCAAAGGAACCTACCTCGTTCAAGAAGCTCACACGTTTCTCGCTCTTAACTGTAAAGCATTGTATGTTAGAGGAACTGTGGTTTGTATCAGTTTCAGAAGAAGACTTGACATAGATATGGCCCATATGTGTTGGAAACTCCGTTATTTTGTTCTCACCACAGTCACGTTTCCTGCTGTATTAGAGACTCTTAGAAAGCAAGATCGTGCTTCTTGCTCTAAAGCAGAGTGTGTTTCATGGATGAGAACTGTGCTGTGTGTTTCCCTTCGTAAATGGAGTTAAATTCCAGGCTCTGGTTCTTCCTACAAGCAAGACATCATTTCAGGTAAACACAGTCACTATTCAGCTCAAATGAATATAAATCGTTTACGAAGATCACACGTTTCTCGCTCTTAACTGAAAAGCATTAGATGTTAGATGACTTGTGGTTTGTATCAGTTTCAGAAGCAGAGTTGAACTAGCAATGGTCTGTATGTGTAGGAAACACCGTTATTTTGTTCAGAGTACCCTCAATTTCTGGATCTATTAGAGACTCTAGAAAGCAAGAGCATGCTTCGTGCTCTAAAGCAGAGTGTGTTTCATGGATGAGAACTGTGCTGTGTGTTTCCCTTCAGAAATGGAGTTAAATCCCAGGCTCTGTGTCTTCCTACAAGCAAGACATCTTTTCAGGTAAACTCAGTCACTTTTCAGCTCAAAGGAAGCTACATCGTTCACGAAGCTCACACGTTTCTCGTTCTTAACTGGCAAGCATTGCATGTTAATGGAACTGTGGTTTGTATCATTTCCAGAAGAAGAGTTGACCTAGATATGGTCTGTATGTGTATGAAACACCGTTATTTTGTTCTGATCACAGTCACGTTTCCTCCTGTATTAGAGACTCTTAGAAAGCAAGAGCATGCTTCTTGCTCTAAAGCAGAGTGTGTTTCATGGATGAGAACTGCGCAGTGTGTTTCCATTCAGAAATGGAGTTAAATTCCACCCTCTGTTTCTTCCTACAAGCAAGACAACATTTCAGGTAAACGCAGTCACTATTCGGCTCAAATGAATATAAATCGTTTACAAGGATCACTTGTTCCTCGCTCTTAACTGAAAAGCATTGCATTTTAGAGGACCTGTGGTTTGTGTCAGTTTCAGAAGCAGAGTTGAACTAGCAATCGTCCATATGTGTAGGAAACTCCTTTATTTTGTTGTCACCACAGTCACGTTTCCTGCTGTATTAGAGATACTTAGAAAGCAATAGCGTGCTTCTTGCTCTAATGCAGAGTGTATTTCATGGATGAGAACTGTGCTGTGTGTTTCCATTCAGAATTGGAGTTAAATCACAGTCTTTGTGACTTCCTACATGCAAGACTTCTTTTCACTTAAACTCAGTCACATTTCAGCTCAAACAAATCTACATCGTTCACGAGGCTCACAAGTTTCTCGCTCTTAACTGGAAAGCATTGCATGTTACAGGAATTTTGGTTTGTATCAGTTTCAGAAGAAGAGTTGACATAGTTATGGTCCGTATGTGTAGGATACACCATTATTTTGTTCTGAAAAGAGTCACGTTTTCTGCTGTATTAGAGAATCTTAGAAAGCAAGAACGTGCTTCTTGCTCTAAAGCAGGGTGTGTTTCATGGATCAGAACTGTGCTGTGTGTTTCCCTTCCGAAATGGAGTTAAATCCCAGGCTCTGTTTCTTCCTACAAGCAAGACATCATTTCAGGTAAACGCAGGCCCTTGTCAGCTCAAATTAATATAAATCATTTACGAAGATCACACGTTTCTCACTCTTAAATGTATAGCATTGGATGTTAGCTGACTTGTCGTTTCTATCAGTTTCAGAAGCAGAGTTGAACTAGCTATGGTCCGTATGTGTAGGAAAAACCGTTATTTTGTTCAGAGTACCCTCAATTTTCTGGCTCTATTATTGACTCTAGAAAGCAAGAGCATGCTTCGAGCTCTAAAGCAGAGTGTGTTTTATGGATGAGAACTGTGCTGTGTGTTTCCCTTCAGAAATGGAGTTAAATCCCAGGCTCTGTGTCTTCCTACAAGCAAGACATCTTTTCAGGTAAACTCAGTCACTTTTCAGCTCAATGGAAGCTACATCGTTCTCGATGCTCACACGTTTCTCGCTCTTAACTGAAAAGCATTGCATTTAATGGAACTGTGCTTTGTATCAGCTTCAGAAGAAGAGTTGACCTAGATATGGTCTATATGTGTAGGAAACACCGTTATGTCGTACTGACCTCAGTCACGTTTCCTGCTGTATTAGAGACTCTTAGAAAGCAAGAGCATGCTTCTTGCTCTAAAGCAGAGTGTGTTTCATGGATGAGAACTGTGCTGTGTGTTTCCCTTCAGAAATGGAGTTATATCGCAGGCTCTGTGTCTGCCTATAAGAAAGACATCTTTTCAGGTAAACTCAGTCACTTTTCAGCTCAAAGGAACCTACATCGTTCAAGAAGCTCACACGTTTCTCGCTCTTAAGTGTAAAGCATTGTATGTTAGAGGAACTGTGGTTTGTATCAGTTTTAGAAGAAGACTTGACCTGGATATGGTCCATACGTGTAGGAACCACCGTTATGTCGTACTGACCTCATTCACATTTCCTGCTATATTAGAGACTCTTAGAAAGCAAGATCATGCTTCTTGCTCTAAAGCAGAGTGTGTTTCATGGATGAGAACTGTGCTGTGTGTTTCCCTTCAGAATTGGAGTTATAACCCAGGCTCTGTGTCTGCCTATAAGCAAGACATCTTTTCATGTAAACTCAGTCACTTTTCAGCTCAAAGGAACCTACATCTTTCAAGAAGCTCACACATTTCTCGCTCTTAACTGTAAAGCTTTGTATGTTAGAGGAACTGTGGTTTGTATCATCTTCAGAAGAAGAGTTGACCTAGATATGGTCCGTATGTTTAGGAAACACCGTTATTTTGTTCTGAAAACAGTCATGTTTTCTGCTCTATTAGAGACTCTTAGAAAGCAAGAGCGTGCTTCTTGCTCTAAAGCAGAGTGTGTTTCATGGATGAGAACTCTGCTGTGTGTTTCCCTTCAGAAATGGAGTTAAATACCAGGCTCAATGTCTTCCTACAACAAGACATCATTTCAGGTAAACGCAGTCACTTTTCAGCTCAAATGAATATTAATTGTTTACGAAGATCACACGTTTCTCGCTCTTAATTGAAAAGCATTAGATGTTAGATGACTTGTGGTTTCTATCAGTTTCAGAAGCAGAGTTGAACTAGCAATGGTCTGTATGTGTAGGAAACACCGTTATTTTGTTCAGAGTACCCTCAATTTCTGGATCTATTAGAGACTCTAGAAAGCAAGAGCATGCTTCGTGCTCTAAAGCAGAGTGTGTTTCATGGATGAGAACTGTGCTGTGTTTTTCCCTTCAGAAATGGAGTTAAATTCCAGGCTCTGTTTCTTCCTACTATCAAGTCTCTTTTCACGAAACTCAGTAACTTTTCAGCTCAAAGGAACCTACATCGTTCAAGAAGCTGACACGTTTCTCGCTCTTAACTCTAAAGCATTGTATGTTAGAGGAACTGTGGTTTGTATCAGTTTCAGAAGAAGAGTTCACATAGATATGGTCCGTATGTGTAGGATACACCATTATTTTGTTTTGAAAACAGTCACGTATTCTGCTCTATTAGAGACTCTTAGAAAGCAAGAGCGTGCTTCTTGCTCTAAGGCAGAGTGTTTTCATGGATGAGAACTGTGCTGTGTGTTTCCCTTCAGAAATGGAGTTAAATACCAGACTCAATGTCTTCATACAAACAAGACATCATTTCAGGTAAACGCAGTCACTTTTCAGCTCAAATTAATAAAAATCGTTTACGAAGATCACACGTTTCTCGCTCTTAACTGAAAACCATTGGATGTCAGAGGACCTGTGGTTTGTATCAATTTCAGAAGCAGAGTTGAACTAGCAATGGTCCGTATGTGTAGGAAACTCCATTATTTTGTTCTCACCACAGTCACATTTGCTGCTGTATTAGAGATTCTTAGAAAGCAAGAGTGTGCTTCTTGCTCTAAAGCAGAGTGTGTTTCATGGATGAGAACTGTGCTGTGTGTTTCCCTTCAGAAATGGAGTTACATCACATGCTTTGTATCTTCCTACAAGCAATGCTTCGTTTCACGTAAACTCAGTCACCTTTCAGCTCAAACTAAGCTACATCGATCACGAAGCTCACAAGTTTCTCGCTCTTAACTGGAAAGCATGGCATGTTAGAGGGACTGTGGTTTGCATCAGTTTCAGAAGCAGAGTTGAACTAGCAATGGTCTGCATGTGTAGGAAACACCGTTCTTTTGTTCTGAGTACCCTCATGTTTCTGGCTCTATTAGAGACTCTAGAAAGCAAGAGCATGCTTAGTGCTCTAAAGCAGAGTGTGTATCATGGATGAGAACTGTGCTGTGTTTCCCTTCAGAAATGGAGTTAAATTCCAGGCTCTGTGTCTGCCTATAAGCAAGACATCTTTTCAGGTAAACTCAGTCACTTTTCAGCTGAAAGGAAGCTACATCGTTCACAAAGCTCACACGTTTTTCGCTCTTAACTGTAAAGCATTGTATGTTTGAGGAGCTGTAGTTTGTATCAGTTTCAGAACAAGACTTTACCTACTTATGGTCTATATGTGAAGGAAACACCGTTATTTTGTACTGACCACAGTCACGTTTCCTGCTTTATTAGAGAATCTTAGAAAGCAAGAGCATGCTTCTTGCTCTAAAGCAGAGTGTGTTTCATGGATGAGAACTGTGCTGTGTGTTTCCCTTCAGAAATGGAGTTAAATCCCAGGCTCTGTTTCTTCCTACTATCAAGTCTCTTTTCAGGGAAACTCAGTAACTTTTCAGCTCAAAGGAACCTACATCATTCAAGAAGCTGACACCTTTCTCCCTCTTAACTGGAAAGCATTGTATGTTAGAGGAACTGTGGTTTGTATCAGTTTCAGAAGAAGAGTTGACATAGATATGGTCCGTATGTGTAGGATACACCATTATTTTGTTCTGAAAACAGTCACGTATTCTGCTCTATTAGAGACTCTTAGAAAGCAAGAGCGTGCTTCTTGCTCTAAAGCAGAGTGTTTTTCATGGATGAGAACTGTGCTGTGTGTTTCCCTAAAGAAATTGAGTTAATTACCAGACTCAATGTCTTCATACAAACAAGACATCATTTCAGGTAAACGCAGTCACTTTTCAGCTCAAATTAATAAAAATCGTTTCCTAAGATCACAAGTTTCTCGCTCTTAACTGAAAACCATTGGATGTTAGAGGACCTGTGGTTTGTATCACTTTCAGAAGCAGAGTTGAACTAGCAATGGTCTGTATGTGTAGGAAACTCCATTATTTTGTTCTCACCACAGTCACATTTGCTGCTGTATTAGAGATTCTTAGAAAGCAAGAGTGTGCTTCGTGCTCTAAAGCAGAGTGTGTTTCATGGATGAGAACTGTGCTGTGTGTTTCCCTTCAGAAATGGAGTTAAATCACAGGCTTTGTATCTTCCTACAAGCAATGCTTCGTTTCACGTAAATTCAGTCACCTTTCAGCTCAAACTAAGCTACATCGATCATGAAGCTCACAAGTTTCTCGCTCTTAACTGGAAAGCATTGCATGTTAGAGGAACTGTGGTTTGTATCACTTTCAGAAGCAGAGTTGAACTAGCAATGATCCCTATGTGTAGGAAACTCCGTTATTTTGTTCAGAGTACCCTCAACTTTCTGGCTCTATTAGAGACTCTAGAAAGCAAGAGCATGCTTCGTGCTCTAAAGCAGGGTGTGTTTCATGGATGAGAACTGTGCTGTGTGTTTCCCTTCAGAAATGGAGTTAAATTCCAGGCTCTGTTTCTTCCTACAAGCAAGACATCATTTCAGGTAAACGCTGTCAGTATTCAGCTCAAATGAATATAAATTGTTTACAAAGATCACACGTTTTTCGCTCTTAACTGAACAGCATTAGATGTTAGATGACTTGTGGTTTGTATCAGTTTCAGAAGCAGAGTTGAACTAGCAATGGTCTGTATGTGTGGGAAACACTGTTCTTTTGTTCTGAGTACCCTCAAATTTCTGGCTCTATTAGAGACTCTAGAAAGCAAGACCATGCTTCGTGCTCTAAAGCAGATTGTGTTTCATGGATGAGAACTGTGCTGTGTGTTTCCCTTCAGAAATGGAGTTAAATACCAGGCTCTGTGTCTTCCTACAAGCAAGACATCTTTTCAGGTAAACTCAGTCACTTTTCAGCTCAAAGGAAGCTACATCGTTCACGAAGCTCACATGTTTCTCGCTCTTAACTGGAAAGCATTGCATGTTAATGGAACTGTGCTTTCTATCAGTTTCAGAAGAAGGGTTGACCTAGATATGGTCCATATGTGTAGGAAACACCGTTCTTTTGTTCTGAGCACACTCATGTTTCATACTCTATTAGAGACTATAGAAAGCAAGTGCGTGCTTCTTCCTCTACGCAGAATGTGATTCATCGTGAGAACAGTGCTGTGTGTTTCCCTTCAGAAATTGTGTTAAATCACAGGCTCTGTATCTTCCTACAAGCAAGACGTCGTTTCACGTAAACTCAGTCACATTTCAGCTGAAACAAGGCTACATCGTTTACAAAGCTCACAAGTTTCTCGCTCTTAACTGGCCAGCATTGCATGTTAGAGGAACTGTGGTTTGTATCAGTTTCAGAAGAACTGTTGACCTAGATATGGTCCGTATGTGTAGGAAACACTGTTATTTTGTTCTTACCACAGTCACGTTTCCTGCTCTATTAGAGACTCTTAGAAAGCAAGAGCGTGCTTCTTGCTCGAAAGCAGAGTGTGTTTCATGGATGAGAACTGTGCTGTGTGTTTCCCTTCAGAAATGGAGTTAAATTCCAGGCTCAATGTCTTCCTACAAGCAAGACATCTTTTCAGGTAAGGCCGTCACATTTCAGCTCAAATGAATATAAATCGTTTATGAAGATCACACGTTTCTCGCTCTTAACTGAATAGCATTGAAATTTAGATGACATGTGGTTTGTATCAGTTTCAGAGGCAGAGTTAAACTAGCTATGTTCAGTATGTGTAGGTAACACCGTTCTTTTGTTCAAAGTACCCTCAAGTTTCTGGCTCTATTAGAGACCCTAGAAAGCAAGAGCATGCTTTGTGCTCTAAAGCAGAGTGTGTTTCATGGATGAGAACTGTGTTGTGTGTTTCCCTTCAGAAATGGAGTTAAATCCCAGGCTCTTTATCTTCCTACAAGCAAGTCATCATTTCAGGTAAACACTGTCACTTTTCATCTCAAAGGAAGCTATATCATTCATGAAGCTCACATGTATCTTGCTGTTAACTTGAAAGCTTTGCATCATAGAGGAACTGTGGTTTGTATCAGTTTCAGAAGAAGAGTTGACCTAGATATGGTCCGTATGTGTATTAAACACCGTTATTTTGTTCTGACCACAGTCACGTTTCCTGCTGTGTTAGAGACTCTTAGAAAGCAAGAGCGTGCTTCTTGCTCTAAAGCAAAGTGTGTTTCATGGATGAGAACTGTGCTGTGTGTTTTCCTTCAGAAATGGAGTTACATCCCAGGCTCTGTGTTTTCCTACACCAAGTCATCTTTTCAAGTAAACTCAGTCACTTTTCATCTCAAAGGAAGCTACATCGTTCACAAAGCTCACACGTTTCTCGCTCTTAACTGGAAAGCATTGCATGTTAGAGGAACTGTGGTTTGTATCACATTCAGAAGAAGAGTAGACCTAGATATGGTCCGTATGCGTAGGAAACACCGTTATTTTGTTCTGACCACAGTCACTTTTCCTGCTGTATTAGAGACTCTAGAAAGCAAGAGCATGCTTCGTGCTCTAAAGCATAGTGTGTTTCATCGTGAGAACTGTGCTGTGTGTTTCCCTTCAGCAATGGAGATAAATCGCAGGGTCTGTATCTTCCTACAAGCAAGACTTTGTTTCACGTAAACTCAGTCATTTTTCAGCTCAAACAAAGCAACCTCATTCACGAGCTCACACGTTTCTTGCTCTTAACTGTAAAGCCTTGGATGTTAGTGGACCTATGGTTTGTATCAGCTTCAGAAGCAGAGTTGAACTAGCAATGGTCCGTATGTGTAGGAAACACCGTTCTTTTATTCTGAGTACCCTCAAGTTTCTGGCTCTATTGGAGACCATGGAAAGCAAGAGCATGCTTCTTGCTCTAAAGCAGAGTGTGTTTCATGGATGAGTACTGTGCTGTGTGTTTCCCTTCAGAAATGGAGTTAAATTCAAGGCTCTGTGTCTTCCTATAAGCAAGACATCATTTCAGGTAAACGCAGTCACTTTTCAGCTCAAATGAATATAAATCGTTTACGAAGCTCACACGTTTCTTGCTCTTAGCAGAAAAGCATTGGATGTTAGATGACTTGTGGTTTGTATCAGTTTCAGAAGCAGAGTTGAACTAGCAATGGTCCGTAAATGAATGAAACAACGTTATTTTTTATTGACCACAGTCAAGTTTCCTGCTGTATTAGAGACTCTCAGAAAGCAAGAGCGTGCTTCTTGCTCTAAAGCAGCATGTGTTTCATGGATGAGAACTGTGCTGTGTGTTTCCCTTCAGAAATGAAGTTAAAGCCCAGGCTCTGTGTCTTTCTACAATCAAGACATGTTTTCAGGTAAACTAAGTCACTTCTCAGCTCTAAGGAAGCTACATTGTTCACGAAGCTCACAAGTTTCTCACTCTTAACTGGAAAGCATTGCATGTTAGAGGAACTGTGGTTTGTATCAGTTTCAGAAGAAGTGTTGACGTAGATATGGTCCGTATGTTTAGGAAACTCCGTTATTTTGTTCTGACCACAGTCACGTTTCTTGCTTTATTAGAGACCCTTAGAAATCAAGAGCGTGCTTCTTGCTCTAAAGCAGAGTGTGTTTCATGGATGAGAACTGTGATGTGTGTTTCCCTTCAGAAATGGAGTTAAATCCCAGGCTCTGTGTCTTCCTACAAGTAAGAATCTTTTCAGGTAAACTCAGTCACTTTTCAGCTTAAATGAATATAAATTGTTTACAAAGCTCACACGTTTCTTGCTCTTAGCAGAAAAGCATTGGATGTTAGATGACTTGTGGTTTGTATCAATTTCAGAAGCATGGTTGAAGAAGCAATGGTCTGTAAGTGTAGGAAACACCGTTCTTTTGTTCTGAGTACCCTCAAGTTTCTGGCTCTTTTAGAGCCTCTAGAAAGCAAGAGCATGCTTCCTGCTCTAAAGCAGAGTGTTTTTCATGGATGAGAACTGTGCTGTGTGTTTCCCTTCAGAAATGGAGTTAAATCCCAGGCTCTGTGTCTTCCTAAAATCAAGACATGTTTTCCGGTAAACTAAGTCACTTCTCAGCTCTAAGGAAGCTACATCGTTCACGAAGCTCACAAGTTTCTCACTCTTAACTGGAAAGCATTGCATGTTAGAGGATCTGTGGTTTGTATCAGTTTCAGAAGAAGTGTTGACGTAGATATGGTCCATAAGTTTAGGAAACTCTGTTATTTTGTTCTGACCACAGTCAAGTTTCCTGCTCTATTAGAGAATCTTAGAAAGCAAGAGCTTGCTTCTTGCTCTGAGGCACAGTGCATTTCATGGATGAGAACTGTGCTGTTTGTTTCCCTTCAGAAATGGAGTTAAATTCCAGGTCCGTGTCTTCCTACAAGCAAGACATCATTTCAGGTAAATGCAGTCACTTTTCAGTTCAAATGAACATAAATCGTTTACGAAGCTCAACGTTTTTCACTCTTAAATTAAAAGCATTGGATGTTAGATAACTTGTGGTTTGTATCAGTTTCAGAAGCAGAGTTGAACTAGCAATGTTCTGTAAGTGTAGGAAACACCGTTCTTTTGTTCTGAGTACCCTCAAGTTTCTGGCTCTTTTAGAGACTCTAGAAAGCAAGAGCATTCTTCTTGCTCTAAAGCAGAGTGTTTTTCATGGATGAGAACTGTGCTGTGTGTTTCCCTTCAGAAATGGAGTTAAATCCCAGGCTCTGTGTCTTCCTACAAGCAAGACATCATTTCAGGTAAATGCAGTCACTTTTCAGCTCAAATGAATATAAATCGTTTACGAAGCTCACACGTTTCTCGCTCTTAACTGAAAAGCATTGGATGTTAGATGACCTGTGGTTTGTATCAGTTTCAGAAGCAGAGTTAAACTACCAATGGTCTGTAAATGAAGGAAACACCGTTATTTTTTTTGAGCACCCTCATGTTTCTGGCTCTATTAGAGACTCTAGAAAGCAAGAGCATGCTTCGTGCTCTAAAGCAGAGTGTGTTACATGGATGAGAACTGAGCTGTGTGTTTCCCTTCAGAAATGGAGTTAAAGCCCAGGCTCTGTGTCTTCCTACAATCAAGACATGTTTTCAGGTAAACTAAGTCACTTCTCACCTCTAAGGAAGCTACATCGTTCACGAAGCTCACAAGTTTCTCACTCTTAACTGGAAAGCATTACATGTTAGAGGAACTGTGGTTTGTATCAGTTTCAGAAGAAGTGTTGACGTAGATATGGTCCGTATGTTTAGGAAACTCCGTTATTTTGTTCTGACCACAGTCACGTTTCTTGCTCTATTAGAGACTCTTAGAAAGCAAGAGCGTGCTTCTTGCTCTAAAGCAGAGTGTGTTTCATGGATGAGAACTGTGCTGTGTGTTTCCCTTCAGAAATGGAGTTAAATCACAGGCTCTGTGTCTTCCTACAAGCAAGACTTCATTTCACGTAAACTCAGTCACATTTCAGCTCAAAGGAAGCTACATTGTTCACGAAGCTCATACGTTTCTCGCTCTTAATTTGAATGCATTGCATGTTAATGGAACTGTGGTTTGTATCAGTTTCAGAAGAAGAGTTAACCTAGATATGGTCCGTATGTGTAGGAAACACCGTTATTTTGTTCTGACCACAGTCACGTTTCCTACTGTATTAGAGACACTTAGAAAGCAAGAGAGTGCTTCTTGCTCTAAAGTAGAGTGTGTTTCATGGATGAGAACTGTGCTGTGTGTTTCCCTTCAGAAATGGAGTTAAATTCCAGGCCCCGTGTCTTCCTACAAGCAAGAAATCATTTCAGGTAAACGCAGTCACTTTTCAGTTCAAATGAATATAAATCGTTTACGAAGCTCACAGGTTTCTCGCTCTTACCTGAAAAGCATTGGACTTAGACGACTTGTGGTTTGTATCAGTTTCAGAAGCAGAGTTGAACTAGCTATGGTCCATATGTGTAGGAAACACCGTTCTTTTGTTCTGAGCTCACTCACGTTACCTGCTCTATTAGAGACCCTAGAAAGCAAGAGCATGCTTTGTACTCTAAAGCAGAGTGTGTTTCATGGATGAGAACTGTGTTGTGTGTTTCCCTTCAGAAATGGAATTAAATCCCAGGCTCTGTATCTTCCTACAAGCAAGACATCTTTTCGGGTAAACTCAGTCACTTTTCAGCTCAAAGGAAGCTATATCATTCATGAAGCTCACATGTATCTCGCTGTTAACTTGAAAGCTTTGCATCATAGAGGAACTGTGGTTTGTATCAGTTTCAGAAGAAGTGTTGACCTAGATATGGTCCGTCGGTGTATTAAACACCGTTATTTTGTTCTGTCCACAGTCACGTTTCCTGCTGTATTAGGACTGTTAGAAAGCAAGTGCGTGCTTCTTGCTCTAAAGCAGTGTGTGTTTCATGGATGAGAACTGTGCTGTGTGTTTCCCTTCAGAAATGGAGTTAAATTCCAGGCTCTGTGTCTTCCTACATGGAAGACATCTTTTCAGGTAAACTCAGTCACTATTCACCTCAAAGGAAGCAACATCGTTCACGAGCTCACACGTTTCTCGCTCTTAACATGTAAGCATTGCATGTTAATGGAACTATGCTTTGTATCAGTTGCAGAAGAAAGGTTGACCTAGATATGGTCCGTATGTGTAGGAAACACCGTTCTTTGTTCTGAGCTCACTCACGTTTCTTGCTCTATTTGAGACTCTAGAAAGCAAGAGCATGCTTCTTCCTATACGCAGAGTGTGTTTCCTCGTGAGAACTGTGCTGTGCATTTCCCTTCAGAAAGGGAGTTAAATCACAGGCTCTGTATCTTCCTACAATCAAGACTTCATTTCACCTAAACTCAGTCACCTTGCACTCAAACAAAGCTACATCGTTCACATAGTTCACACGTTTCTTGCTCTTAACTGTAAAGCATTGGATGTTAGAGGACCTGTGGTTGTATCAGTTTCAGAAGAAGTGTTGACCTATATATGGTCTGTATGTGTAGGAAAAACCGTTATTTTTTTGTGACCACAGTCACGTTTCCTGCTGTATTAGAGACGCTTAAAAAGCAAGAGCATGCTTCTTGTTCTAAAGCAGAGTGTGTTTCATGGATGAGAACTCTTCTGTGTGTTTCCCTTCAGAAATGGAGTTAAATTCCAGAATCCGTGTCTTCCTACAAGCAAGACATCATTTCAGGTAAACGCAGTCAAATTGCAGCTCTAATGAATGTAAATCATTTATGAAGCTCACACGTTTCATGCTCTTAAATGAAAAGCATTGTATGTTAGATGACTTGTGGTTTGTATCAGTTTCAGAAGCAGGGTTGAACTAACAGTGTTCCGTATGTGTAGGGAACACCGTACTTTTGTTCTGGGCACACTCATGTTTCCTGCTCTATTAGAGACTCTAGAAAGCAAGAGCGTGCAACTTCATATAAGCAGAGTGTGTTTCATCGTGAGTACTGTGCTGTGTGTTTCCCTTCAGAAATGGAGTTAAATTACAGGCTCTGTATCTTTCTACAAGCACGACATCCTTTCACGTAAACTCAGTCACCTTTCAGCTCAAACAAAGCTACATCGTTCACTTACCTCACACGTTACTTGCTCTTACCTGTGAAGCATTGGATGTTAGAGGACGTGTGGTTTGTATCATTTTCAGAAGCAGAGTTGAACTAGCAATGGTCTGTATGTGTAGGAAACACCGTTGTTTTGTTCTGAGTACCCTAAGGTTCTGGCTCTATTAGAGACTCTGGAAAGCAAGGGCATGCTTCTTGCTCTAAAGCAGAGTGTGTTTTACGGATGAGTACTGTGCTGTGTGTTTCCCTTCAGAAATGGAGTTAAATTCCAGGCTCTGTGTATTCCTACAAGCAAGACATCTTTTCAGGTAAACTCAGTCACTGGTCACCTCAAAGGAAGCTACATCTTTCACGAAGCTCACACATTTCTCGCTCTTAACTTGAAAGCATTGCATGTTAATGGAACTGTGCTTTGTATCAGTTGCAAAAGAAAGGTTGACCTAGATATGGTCCGTATGTGTAGGAAACACCGTTATTTTCTTCTGACCACAGTCACGTTTCCGGCTGTATTAGAGACACTTAGAAAGCAAGAGCGTGCTTCTTGCTCTAAAGCAGAGGTTGTTTCATGGATGAGAACTGTGCTGTGTGTTTCCCTTCAGAAATGGAGTTAAATTCCAGGCTCTGTGTCTTCCTACAAGCAAGACATCATTTCAGGTAAACGCAGTCACTTTTCAGCTCAAATGAATATAAATCGTTTACGAAGATCACACGTTTCTCACTCTTAACTGAAAAGCATTGGATGTTAGATGACTTGTGGTTTGTATCAGTTTCAGAAGCAGAGTTGAACTAGCTATGGTCCGTATGTGTAGGAAACACTGTTATTTTGTTCTGAGCTCACTCACGTTTCTTGCTCTATTAGAGACTCTAGAAAGCAAGAGCATGCTTCTTCCTATACGCAGAGTGTGTTTCCTCGTGAGAACTGTGCTGTGTGTTTCCCTTCAGAAAGGGAGTTAAATCACAGGCTCTGTATCTTCCTGCAATCAAGACTTCATTTCACCTAAACTCAGTCACCTTGCACTCAAACAAAGCTACATTGTTCACATAGTTCACACGTTTCTTGCTCTTAACTATAAAGCATTGGATGTTAGAGGACCTGTGGTTTTTATCAGTTTCAGAAGAAGAGTTGACCTAGATATGGTCTGTATGTGTAGGAAAACCCGTTATTTTGTTCTGACCACAGTCACGTTTCCTGCTGTATTAGAGACTCTTAGAAAGCAAGAGCGTGCTTCTTGCTCTAAAGCAGAGTGTGTTTCATGGATGAGAACTCTTCTGTGTGTTTCCCTTCAGAAATGGAGTTAAATTCCAGAATCTGTGTCTTCCTACAAGCAAGACATCATTTCTGGTAAACGCAGTCTATTGCAGCACTAATGAATGTAAATCGTTTATGAAGCTCACACGTTTCTTGCTCTTAACTGAAAAGCATTGGATGTTAGGTGACTTGTGGTTTGTATCAGTTTCAGGAGCAGCATTTAACCATCAGTGGTCCGTATGTGTTTGGAACACCGTTCTTTTGTTCTGGACACACTCACGTTGCCTGCTCTATTAGAGACTCTAGAAAGCAAGAGCGTGCATCTTCAAATAAGCAGAGTGTGTTTCATCGTGAGTACTGTGCTGTGTGTTTCCCTTCAGAAATGGAGTTAATTCACAGGCTCTGTATCTTCCTACAAGCAAGACTTCCTTTCATGTAAACTCAGTCACATTTTAGCTCAAACAAAGCTACATCGTTCACGTATCTCACATGTTACTTGCTCTTACCTGTGAAGCATTGGATGTTAGAGGACCTGTGGTTTGTATCATTTTCAGAAAGAGTTGAACTAGCAATGGTCTGTATGTGTAGGAAATACCGTTCTTTTGTTCTGAGTACCCTCAAGTGTCTCTCTCTATTAGAGACTCTAGAAAGCATGAGCATGCCTCGTGCTTAAAGCAGAGTGTGTTTTATGGATGAGTACTGTGCTGTGTGTTTCCCTTCAGAAATGGAGTTAAATCCCAGGCTCTGTGTCTTCCTACAAGTAAGAATCTTTTCAGGTAAACTCAGTCACTTTTCAGCTTAAATGAATATAAATTGTTTACGAAGCTCACACGTTTCTTGCTCTTAGCAGAAAAGCATTGGATGTTAGATGACTTGTGGTTTGTATCAATTTCAGAAGCATGGTTGAAGAAGCAATGGTCTGTAAGTGTAGGAAACACCGTTCTTTTGTTCTGAGTACCCTCAAGTTTCTGGCTCTTTTAGAGCCTCTAGAAAGCAAGAGCATGCTTCCTGCTCTAAAGCAGAGTGTTTTTCATGGATGAGAACTGTGCTGTGTGTTTCCCTTCAGAAATGGAGTTAAATTCCAGGCTCTGTGTCTTCCTACAAGGAAGACATCATTTCAGGTAAACTCAGTCACTTTTCAGCTCAAATGAATATAAATCGTTTACGAAGATCACACGTTTCTCGCTCTTAACTGAAAAGCATTGGATGTTAGATGACTTGTGGTTTGTATCAGTTTCAGGAGCAGGGTTGAAATAGCTATGGTCCGTATGTGTAGGAAACACCGTTCTTTTGTTCTGAGCTCACTCACGTTTCTTGCTCTATTAGATACTCTAGAAAGCAAGAGCATGCTTCTTCCTATATGCAGAGTGTGCTTCCTCGTGAGAACTGTGCTGTGTGTTTCCCTTCAGAAGGGGAGTTAAATCACAGGCTCTATATCTTCCTACTATCAAGACTTCATTTCACCTAAACTCAGTCACCTTGCACTCAAACAAAGCTACATAGTTCACATAGTTCACGTTTCTTGCTCTTAAATGTAAAGCATTGGATGTTAGAGGACCTGTGGTTTTTATCAGTTTCAGAAGAAGAGCTGACCTAGATATGGTCTGTATGTGTAGGAAAATATTTTGTTCTGACCACAGTCACGTTTCCTGCTGTAATAGAGACTCTTAGAAAGTGAGAGCGTGCTTCTTGCTCTAATGCAGAGTGTGTTTCATGGATGACAACTCTTCTGTGTGTTTCCCTTCAGAAATGGAGTTAAATTCCAGAATCCATGTCTTCCTACAAGCAAGACATCATTTCAGGTAAACGCAGTCAAATTGCAGCTCTAATGAATGTAAATCGTTTATGAAGCTCACACGTTTCTTGCTCTTAACTGAAAAGCATTGGATGTTAGATGACTTGTGGTTTGTATCATTTTCAGAAGCAGAGTTGAACACGCAATCGTCTGTATGTGTAGGAAACACCGTTCTTTTGTTCTGAGTACCCTCAAGTTTCTGGCTATTTTAGAGCCTCTAGAAAGCAAGAGCATGCTTTGTGCTCTAAAGCAGAGTGTGTTTGATGGATGAGAACTGTGATTTGTGTTTCCCTTCAGAAATGGAGTTAAATCCCAGGCTATGTATATTCCTACAAGCAAGACATCTTTTCAGGTATACTCAGTCACTTTTCAGCTCAAAGGAAGCTACATCGTTCACGAAGCTCACACGTTTCTCGCTCTTAACTGGAAAGCATTGCATGTTAGAGGAACTGTGGTTTGTATCAGTTTCAGAAGAAGAATTCACCTAGATATGGTCTGTACGTGTTGGAAACAGCGTTATTTTGTTCTGATCACAGTCACGTTTCCGGCTGTATTAGAGACTATTAGAAAGCAAGAGCGTGCTTCTTGCTCTAAAGCAGTGTGTGTTTCATGGATGAGTACTGTGCTGTGTGTTTCCCTTCAGAAATGGAGTTAAATCCAAGGCTCTGCATCTTCCTACAAGCAAGACATCTTTTCGGGTAAACTCAGTCACTTTTCAGCTCAAAGGAAGGTATATCATTCATGGAGCTCACATGTATCTCGCTCTTAACTTGAAAGCTTTGCATCTTAGAGGAACTGTGGTTTGTATCAGTTTCAGAAGAAGAGTTGACCTAGATATGGTCCATATGTGTATTAAACACCGTTATTTTGTTCTGACCACAGTCACGTTTCCTGCTGTATTAGAGACTCTTAGAAAGCAAGAGCGTGCTTCTTGCTCTAAATCAGTGTGTGTTTCATGGATGAGAACTGTGCTGTGTGTTTCCCTTCAGCAATGGAGATAAATCGCAGGGTCTGTATCTTCCTACAAGCAAGACTTTGTTTCTCGTAAACTCAGTCATCTTTCAGCTCAAACAAAGCTACATCATTCAGGAAGCTCACACGTTTCTTGCTCTTAACTGTAAAGCCTTGGATGTTAGTGGACCTGTGGTTTGTATCAGCTTCAGAAGCAGAGTTGAATTAGCAATGGTCCGCATGTGTAGGAAACACCGTTCTTTTGTTCTGAGCTCACTCACATTTCCTGCTCTATTAGAGACTCTAGAAAGCAAGAGCATGCTTCTTGGTCTAAAGCAGAGTGTGTTTCATGGATGAGAACTGTGCTGTTTGTTTCCCTTCAGAAATGGAGTTAAATCCCAAGCTCTGTGTCTACCTACAAGCAAGACATCATTTCAGGTAAATGCAGTCACTTTTCAGTTCAAATGAACATAAATCGTTTACGAAGCTCAACGTTTCTCACTCTTAACTGAAAAGCATTGAATGTTAGATGACTTGTGGTTTGTTTCAGTTTCAGAAGCAGAGTTGAACTAGCAATGATCTGTAAGTGTAGGAAACACCGTTCTTTTGTTCTGAGTACCCTCATGTTTCTGGCTCTTTTAGAGCCTCTAGAAAGCAAGAGCATGCTTCCTGCTCTAAAGCAGAGTGTTTTTCATGGATGAGAATTGTGCTGTGTGTTTCCCTTCAGAAATGGGGTTAAATCGCAGCCTCTGTGTCTTCCTACAATCAAGACATGTTTTCAGGTAAACTAAGTCACTTCTCAGCTCTAAGGAAGCTACATCGTTCACGAAGCTCACACGTTTCTCGCTCTTAACTTGAAAGCATTGCATGTTAATGGAACTGTGGTTTGTATCAGATTCAGAAGAAGAGTTAACCTAGATATGGTCTGTACGTGTAGGAAACACCGTTATTTTGTTCTGACCACAGTCACGTTTCCTACTGTATTAGAGTCTCTTAGAAAGCAAGAGCGTGCTTCTTGCTCTAAAGCAGTGTGTGTTTAATGCATGAGAACAGTGCTGTGTGTTTCCCTACAGAAATGGAGTTAAATTCCAGGCTCCCTGTCTTCCTACAATCAAGACATGTTTTCAGGTAAACTAAGTCACTTCTCAGCTCTAAGGAAGCTACATCGTTCACGAAGCTCACAAGATTCTCACTCTTAACTGGAAAGCATTGCATGTTAGAGGAACTGTGTTTTGTATCGGTTTGAGAAGAAGTGTTGACGTAGATATGGTCCGTATGTTTAGGAAACTCCGTTATTTTTTTCTGACCACAGTCACGTTTCCTGCTCTATTAGAGACTCTTAGAAAGCAAGAGCGTGCTTCTTGCTCTAAAGCAGAGTGTGTTTCATGGATGAGAACTGTGCTGTTTGTTTCCCTTCAGAAATGGAGTTAAATTCCAGGTCCGTGTCTTCCTACAAGCACGACATCATTTCAGGTAAATGCAGTCACTTTTCAGCTCAAATGAATATAAATCGTTTACGAAGCTCACACATTTCTCGCTCTTAACTGAAAAGCATTGGATGTTAGATGACTTGTGGTTTGTATCAGTTTCAGAAGAAGAGTAGAACTAGCAATGGTCTGTAAGTGTAGGAAACACCGTTCTTTTGTTCTGACTACCCTCAAGATTCTGGTTCTTTTAGAGCCTCTAGAAAGCAAGAGCATGCTTCCTGCTCTAAAGCAGAGTGTTTTTCATGGATGAGAACTGTGCTGTGTGTTTCCCCTTCAGAAATGGAGTTAAATCCCAGGCTCTGTGTCTTCCTACACCAAGACATGTTTTCAAGTAAACTCAGTCACTTTTCATCTCAAAGGAAGCTACATCGTTCACGAAGCTCACACGTTTCTCGCTCTTAACTTGAAAGCATTGCCTGTTAATGGAACTGTGGTTTGTATTAGTTTCAGAAGAAGAGTTGACCTAGATATCGTCCGTATGTGTAGGAAACACCGTTATTTTGTTCTGACAACAGTCACATTTCCTGCTGTATTAGAGAAACTTTGAAAGCAAGTGCGTGCTTCTTGCTCTAAAGTAGAGTGTGTTTCATGGATGAGAACTGTGCTGTGTGTTTCCCTTCAGAAATGCAGTTAAATTCCAGTCCCCGTGTCTTCCTATAAGCAAGAAATCATTTCAGGTAAACGCAGTCACTTTTCAGCTTAAATGAATATAAATCGTTTACAAAGCTCACACGTTTCTCGCTCTTAACTGAAAAGCATTGGATATTAGGTGACTTGTGGTTTGTATCAGTTTCAGAAGCAGAGTTGAACTAGCTATGGTCCGTATGTGTAGGAAATACCGTTCTTTTGTTCTGAGCTCACTCACGTTTCCTGCACTATTACAGACTCTAGAAAGCAAGAGCATGCTTCGTGCTCTAAAGCAGAGTGTGTTTCATGGATAAGAACTGTGCTGTGTGTTTCCCTTCAGAAATGGAGTTACATCCCAGGCTCTGTGTTTTCCTACAAGGAAGACATCTTTTCAGGTAAACTCAGTCACTATTAAACTCAAAGGAAGCTATATCGTTCAAGAAGTTCACACATTTCTCGCTCTTAACTGGAAAGCATTGCATGTTAGAGGAACTGTGGTTTGTATCACATTTAGAAGAAGAGTAGACCTAGATATGGTCCGTATGTGTAGGAAACACCGTTATTTTGTTCTGACCACAGTCACGTTTCCTGTTGTATTAGAGACTCTAGAAAGCAAGGCCATGCTTCAGGCTCTAAAGCATAGTGTGTTTCATGGATGAGAACTGTGCTGTTTGTTTCCCTTCAGAAATGGAGTTAAATTACAGGTCCGTGTCTTCCTACAGCAAGACATCTTTTCAGGTAAATGCAGTCACTTTTTAGCTCAAATGAATATAAATCGTTTACAAAGCTCACACGTTTCTCGCTCTTAACTGAAAAGCATTGGATGTTAGATGACTTGTGGTTTGTATCAGTTTCAGAAGCAGAGTTAAACTAGCAATGGTCCGTAAATGAAGGAAACACCGTTATTTTGTTTGAGCACCCTCATGTTTCTGGCTCTCTTAGAGACTCTAGAAAGCAAGAGCATGCTTCGTGCTCTAAAGCAGAGTGTGTTTCATGCATGAGAACTGTGCTGTGTGTTTCCCTTCAGAAATGGAGTTACATCCCAGGCTCTGTATCTTCCTACAAGCAAGACATCTTTTCAGTTAAACGCAGTCACTTTTCAGCTTAAATGAATATAAATCGTTTATGAAGATCACACGTTTCTCACTCTTAACTGAAAACCATTGGATGTTAGATGACTTGTGGTTTGTATCAGTTTCAGAAGCATAGTTGAACTAGCAGTATTCCGTATGTGTAGGAAACACCGTTCTTTTGTACTGAGCACACTCAAGTTTCCTGCTCTATTAGAGACTCTAGAACGCAAGAGCATGCTTCTTCCTAAACGCAGAGTGTGTTACATCATGAGAAATGTGCTGTGTGTTTACCTTCAGAAATGGAGTTAAATTCCAGGCCCCGTGTCTTCCTAAAAGTACGAAATCATTTCAGGTAAACGCAGTCACTTTTCAGCTCAAATGAATATAAATTGTTTACGAAGCTCACACGTTTCTCGCTCTTAAGTGAAAAGCATTGGATGTTACATGACTTGTGGTTTGTATCAGTTTCAGAAGCAGAGTTGAACTAGCTATGGTCCGTATGAGTAGGACACACCGTTCTTTTGTTCTGAGCTCACTCACGTTACCTGCTCTATTAGAGACCCTAGAAAGCAAGAGCATGCTTTGTGCTCTAAAGCAGAGTGTGTTTTATGGATGAGAACTGTGCTGTGTGTTTCCCTTCAGAAATGGAGTTAAATCACAGGCTCTGTATCTTATTACAAGAAAGACATCTTTTCGGGTAAAGTCAGTCACTATTCACCTCAAAGGAAGCAACATCGTTCACAAAGCTCACACGTTTCTCGCTCTTAACTGTAAAGCATTGGATGTTAGAGGACCTGTGGTTTGTATCAGTTTCAGAAGAAGAGTTGACCTAGATATGGTCTGTATGTATAGGAAAAACCGTTATTTTGTTCTGACCACAGTCACGTTTCCTGCTGTATTAGAGACTCTTATAAATCAAGAGCGTGCTTCTTGCTCTAAAGCAGAGTGTGTTTCATGGATGAGAACTCTTCTGTGTGTTTCCCTTCAGAAATGGAGTTAAATTCCAGAATCTGTGTCTTCCTACAAGCAAGACATCATTTCTGGTAAACGCAGTCATATTGCAGCACTAATGAATGTAAATCGTTTATGAAGCTCACACGTTTCTTGCTCTTAACTGAAAAGCATTGGATGTTAGGTGACTTGTGGTTTGTATCAGTTTCAGGAGCAGCATTTAACCATCAGTGGTCCGTATGTGTTTGGAACACCGTTCTTTTGTTCTGGGCACACTCACGTTGCCTGCTCTATTAGAGACTCTAGAAAGCAAGAGCGTGCATCTTCAAATAAGCAGAGTGTGTTTCATCGTGAGTACTGTGCTGTGTGTTTCCCTTCAGAAATGGAGTTAATTCACAGGCTCTGTATCTTCCTACAAGCAAGACTTCCTTTCATGTAAACTCAGTCACATTTTAGCTCAAACAAAGCTACATCGTTCACGTATCTCACATGTTACTTGCTCTTACCTGTGAAGCATTGGATGTTAGAGGACCTGTGGTTTGTATCATTTTCAGAAAGAGTTGAACTAGCAATGGTCTGTATGTGTAGGAAATACCGTTCTTTTGTTCTGAGTACCCTCAAGTGTCTCTCTCTATTAGAGACTCTAGAAAGCATGAGCATGCCTCGTGCTTAAAGCAGAGTGTGTTTTATGGATGAGTACTGTGCTGTGTGTTTCCCTTCAGAAATGGAGTTAAATTCCAGGCTCTGTGTATTCCTACAAGCAAGACATCTTTTCAGGTAAACTCAGTCACTATTCTCCTCAAAGGAAGCTACATCGTTCACGAAGCTCACGTTTCTCGCTCTTAACTGGAAAGCATGGCATGTTAGAGTAACTGTGGTTTGTATCAGTTTCAGAAGAAGAGTTGACCTAGATATGGTCTGTATGTGTAGGAATCACCGTTATTTTGTTCTGACCACAGTCACATTTCCTGCCCTATTAGAGACACTTAGAAAGCAAGAGCGTGCTTCTTGCTCTAAAGCAGAGTGTGTTTCATGGATGAGAACTGTGCTGTGTTTTTTGCTTCAGAAATGGAGTTAAATCCCAAGCTCTGTGTCTTCTTACAAGCAAGACATTTTTTCAGGTAAACTCAGTCACTTTTCAGCTCAAAGGAAGCTACATCGTTCACGAAGCTCACATGTTTCTTGCTGTTAACTGGAAACCATTGCATGTTAGAGGAACTGTGGTTTGTATCAGTTTCAGAAGAAGCGTTGTCCTAGATATGGTCCGTATGTGTAGAAAAAACTGTTATTTTTTTCTGACCACAGTCACGTTTCCTGCTGTATTAGAGACTCTTAGAAAGCAAGTGCGTGCTTCTTGCTTGAAAGAAGAGTATGTTTCATGGATGAGAACTGCGCTGTGCGTATCCCTTCAGAAATGGAGTTAAATCCCAGGCTCTGTGTCTTCCTACAAGCAAGACTTCCTTTCATGTAAACTCAGTCACATTTCAGCTCAAACAAAGCTATATCGTTCACATAGATCACATGTTTTTTGCTCTTAACTGTAAAGCTTTGGAGGATAGAGGACCTGTGGTTTGTATCAGTTTCAGAAGCAGAGTTGAACTAGCAATGGTCCGTATGTGTATGAAACACCTTTCTTTTGTTCTGAGTACCCTCAATTTTCTGTTTTTTTAGAGACTCTGGAAAGCAAGAGCATGCTTCTTGGTCTAAAGCAGAGTGTGTTTCGTGGATGAGAACTGTGCTTTGTGTTTCCCTTCAGAAATGGAGTTAAATCCCAGGCTCTGTGTCTTCCTACAAGGAAGTCATCTTTTCAGGTAAACTCAGTCACTATTCACCTCAAAGGAAGCAACATCGTTCACGAAGCTCACACGTTTCTCGCTCTTAAAATGAATGCATTGCATGTTAATGGAACTGTGATTTGTATCAAATACAGAAGAAAGGTTGACCTAGATATGGTCCGTATGTGTAGAAAACATCGTTATTTTGTTCTGACCACAGTCATGTTTACTCCTGTATTAGAGACACTTAGAAAGCAAGAGCGTGCTTCTTGCTCTAAAGCAGAGTGTGTTTCATGGATGAGAACAGTACTGCGTATTTCCATTCAGAAATGGAGTTAAATTCCAGGCTCTGTGTCTTCCTACAAGGACGACATCATTTCAGGTAAACTCAGTCACTTTTCAGCTCAAATGAATATAAATCGTTTACGAAGATCACACGTTTCTCGCTCTAACTGAAAAGCATTGGATGTTAGATGACTTGTGGTTTGTATCAGTTTCAGGAGCAGAGTTGAAATAGCTATGGTCCGTATGTGTAGGAAACGCCGTTCTTTTGTTCTGAGCTCACTCACGTTACCTGCTCTATTAGAGACCCTAGAAAGCAAGAGCATGCTATGTGCTCTAAAGCAGAGTGTGTTTCATGGATGAGAACTGTGCTGTTTGTTTCCCTTCAGAAATGGAGTTAAATCCCAAGCTCTGTGTCTTCCTACAAACAAGACATCATTTCAGGTAAATGCAGTCATTTTTCAGTTGAAATGAACATAAATCATTTACGAAGCTCAACGTTTCTCACTCTTAACTGAAAAGCATTGAATGTTAGATGACTTGTGGTTTGTATCAGTTTCAGAAGCAGAGTTGAACTAGCAATGGTCTGTAAGTGTAGGAAACACCGTTCTTTTGTTCTGAGTACCCTCATGTTTCTGGCTCTTTTAGAGCCTCTAGAAAGCAAGAGCATGCTTCCTGCTCTAAAGCAGAGTGTTTTTCATGGATGAGAACTGTGCTGTGTGTTTCCATTCAGAAATGGGGTTAAATCCCAGGCTCTGTGTCTTCCTACAAGCAAGACATCTTTTCAGGTAAACTAAGTCACTTCTCAGCTCTAAGGAAGCTACATCGTTCACGAAGCTCACACGTTTCTCGCTCTTAACTTGAAAGCATTGCATGTTAATGGAACTGTGGTTTGTATCAGATTCAGAAGAAGAGTTAACCTAGATATGGTCTGTACGTGTAGGAAACACCGTTATTTTGTTCTGAACACAGTAACGTTTCCTGCTGTATTAGAGACTCTTAGAAAGCAAGAGCGTGCTTCTTGCTCTAAAGCAGTGTGTGTTTAATGCATGAGAACAGTGCTGTGTGTTTCCCTACAGAAATGGAGTTAAATTCCAGGCTCCCTGTCTTCCTACAATCAAGACATGTTTTCAGGTAAACTAAGTCACTTCTCAGCTCTAAGGAAGCTACATCGTTCACGAAGCTCACAAGTTTCTCACTCTTAACTGGAAAGCATTGCATGTTAGAGGAACTGTGTTTTGTATCAGTTTCAGAAGAAGTGTTGACGTAGATATGGTCCATATGTTTAAGGAACTCCTTTATTTTGTTCTGACCACAGTCACGTTTCCTGCTATATTAGAGACTCTTAGAAAGCAAGAGCGTGCTTCTTGCTCTAAAGCAGAGTGTGTTTCATGGATGAGAACTGTGCTGTGTGTTTCCCTTCAGAAATGGAGTTAAATTCCAGGCTCTGTGTCTTCCTACAAGGAAGACATCATTTCAGGTAAACTCAGTCACTTTTCAGCTCAAATGAATATAAATCGTTTACGAAGATCACACCTTTCTCGCTCTTAACTGAAAAGCATTGGATGTTAGATGACTTGTGGTTTGTATCAGTTTCAGGAGCAGAGTTGAAATAGCTATGGTCCGTATGTGTAGGAAACACCGTTCTTTTGTTCTGAGCTCACTCACGTTTCTTGCTCTATTAGAGACTCTAGAAAGCAAGAGCATGCTTCTTCCTATATGCAGAGTGTGTTTCCTCGTGAGAACTGTGCTGTGTGTTTCCCTTCAGAAGGGGAGTTAAATCACAGGCTCTATATCATCCTACTATCAAGACTTCATTTCACCTAAACTCAGTCATCTTGCACTCAAACAAAGCTACATAGTTCACATAGTTCACGTTTCTTGCTCTTAAATGTAAAGCATTGGATGTTAGAGGACCTGTGGTTTTTGTCACTTTCAGAAGAAGAGCTGACCTAGATATGGTCTGTATGTGTAGGAAAAACTGTTATTTTGTTCTGACCACAGTCACGTTTCCTGCTGTAATAGAGAGTCTTAGAAAGCGAGAGCGTGCTTCTTGCTCTAATGCAGAGTGTGTTTCATGGATGACAACTCTTCTGTGTGTTTCCCTTCAGAAATGGAGTTAAATTCCAGAATCCATGTCTTCCTACAAGCAAGACATCATTTCAGGTAAACGCAGTCAAATTGCAGCTCTAATGAATGTAAATCGTTTATGAAGCTCACACGTTTCTTGCTCTTAACTGAAAAGCATTGGATGTTAGATGACTTGTGGTTTGTATCATTTTCAGAAGCAGAGTTGAACACGCAATCGTCTGTATGTGTAGGAAACACCGTTCTTTTGTTCTGAGTACCCTCAAGTTTCTGGCTATTTTAGAGCCTCTAGAAAGCAAGAGCATGCTTTGTGCTCTAAAGCAGAGTGTGTTTGATGGATGAGAACTGTGATTTGTGTTTCCCTTCAGAAATGGAGTTAAATCCCAGGCTATGTATATTCCTACAAGCAAGACATCTTTTCAGGTATACTCAGTCACTTTTCAGCTCAAAGGAAGCTACATCGTTCACGAAGCTCACACGTTTCTCGCTCTTAACTGGAAAGCATTGCATGTTAGAGGAACTGTGGTTTGTATCAGTTTCAGAAGAAGAATTCACCTAGATATGGTCTGTACGTGTTGGAAACAGCGTTATTTTGTTCTGATCACAGTCACGTTTCCGGCTGTATTAGAGACTATTAGAAAGCAAGAGCGTGCTTCTTGCTCTAAAGCAGTGTGTGTTTCATGGATGAGTACTGTGCTGTGTGTTTCCCTTCAGAAATGGAGTTAAATCCAAGGCTCTGCATCTTCCTACAAGCAAGACATCTTTTCGGGTAAACTCAGTCACTTTTCAGCTCAAAGGAAGGTATATCATTCATGGAGCTCACATGTATCTCGCTCTTAACTTGAAAGCTTTGCATCTTAGAGGAACTGTGGTTTGTATCAGTTTCAGAAGAAGAGTTGACCTAGATATGGTCCATATGTGTATTAAACACCGTTATTTTGTTCTGACCACAGTCACGTTTCCTGCTGTATTAGAGACTCTTAGAAAGCAAGAGCGTGCTTCTTGCTCTAAATCAGTGTGTGTTTCATGGATGAGAACTGTGCTGTGTGTTTCCCTTCAGCAATGGAGATAAATCGCAGGGTCTGTATCTTCCTACAAGCAAGACTTTGTTTCTCGTAAACTCAGTCATCTTTCAGCTCAAACAAAGCTACATCATTCAGGAAGCTCACACGTTTCTTGCTCTTAACTGTAAAGCCTTGGATGTTAGTGGACCTGTGGTTTGTATCAGCTTCAGAAGCAGAGTTGAATTAGCAATGGTCCGCATGTGTAGGAAACACCGTTCTTTTGTTCTGAGCTCACTCACATTTCCTGCTCTATTAGAGACTCTAGAAAGCAAGAGCATGCTTCAGGCTCTAAAGCATAGTGTGTTTCATGGATGAGAACTGTGCTGTTTGTTTCCCTTCAGAAATGGAGTTAAATTACAGGTCCGTGTCTTCCTACAGCAAGACATCTTTTCAGGTAAATGCAGTCACTTTTTAGCTCAAATGAATATAAATCGTTTACAAAGCTCACACGTTTCTCGCTCTTAACTGAAAAGCATTGGATGTTAGATGACTTGTGGTTTGTATCAGTTTCAGAAGCAGAGTTAAACTAGCAATGGTCCGTAAATGAAGGAAACACCGTTATTTTGTTTGAGCACCCTCATGTTTCTGGCTCTCTTAGAGACTCTAGAAAGCAAGAGCATGCTTCGTGCTCTAAAGCAGAGTGTGTTTCATGCATGAGAACTGTGCTGTGTGTTTCCCTTCAGAAATGGAGTTACATCCCAGGCTCTGTATCTTCCTACAAGCAAGACATCTTTTCAGTTAAACGCAGTCACTTTTCAGCTTAAATGAATATAAATCGTTTATGAAGATCACACGTTTCTCACTCTTAACTGAAAACCATTGGATGTTAGATGACTTGTGGTTTGTATCAGTTTCAGAAGCATAGTTGAACTAGCAGTATTCCGTATGTGTAGGAAACACCGTTCTTTTGTACTGAGCACACTCAAGTTTCCTGCTCTATTAGAGACTCTAGAACGCAAGAGCATGCTTCTTCCTAAACGCAGAGTGTGTTACATCATGAGAAATGTGCTGTGTGTTTACCTTCAGAAATGGAGTTAAATTCCAGGCCCCGTGTCTTCCTAAAAGTACGAAATCATTTCAGGTAAACGCAGTCACTTTTCAGCTCAAATGAATATAAATTGTTTACGAAGCTCACACGTTTCTCGCTCTTAAGTGAAAAGCATTGGATGTTACATGACTTGTGGTTTGTATCAGTTTCAGAAGCAGAGTTGAACTAGCTATGGTCCGTATGAGTAGGACACACCGTTCTTTTGTTCTGAGCTCACTCACGTTACCTGCTCTATTAGAGACCCTAGAAAGCAAGAGCATGCTTTGTGCTCTAAAGCAGAGTGTGTTTTATGGATGAGAACTGTGCTGTGTGTTTCCCTTCAGAAATGGAGTTAAATCACAGGCTCTGTATCTTATTACAAGAAAGACATCTTTTCGGGTAAAGTCAGTCACTATTCACCTCAAAGGAAGCAACATCGTTCACAAAGCTCACACGTTTCTCGCTCTTAACTGTAAAGCATTGGATGTTAGAGGACCTGTGGTTTGTATCAGTTTCAGAAGAAGAGTTGACCTAGATATGGTCTGTATGTATAGGAAAAACCGTTATTTTGTTCTGACCACAGTCACGTTTCCTGCTGTATTAGAGACTCTTATAAATCAAGAGCGTGCTTCTTGCTCTAAAGCAGAGTGTGTTTCATGGATGAGAACTCTTCTGTGTGTTTCCCTTCAGAAATGGAGTTAAATTCCAGAATCTGTGTCTTCCTACAAGCAAGACATCATTTCTGGTAAACGCAGTCATATTGCAGCACTAATGAATGTAAATCGTTTATGAAGCTCACACGTTTCTTGCTCTTAACTGAAAAGCATTGGATGTTAGGTGACTTGTGGTTTGTATCAGTTTCAGGAGCAGCATTTAACCATCAGTGGTCCGTATGTGTTTGGAACACCGTTCTTTTGTTCTGGGCACACTCACGTTGCCTGCTCTATTAGAGACTCTAGAAAGCAAGAGCGTGCATCTTCAAATAAGCAGAGTGTGTTTCATCGTGAGTACTGTGCTGTGTGTTTCCCTTCAGAAATGGAGTTAATTCACAGGCTCTGTATCTTCCTACAAGCAAGACTTCCTTTCATGTAAACTCAGTCACATTTTAGCTCAAACAAAGCTACATCGTTCACGTATCTCACATGTTACTTGCTCTTACCTGTGAAGCATTGGATGTTAGAGGACCTGTGGTTTGTATCATTTTCAGAAAGAGTTGAACTAGCAATGGTCTGTATGTGTAGGAAATACCGTTCTTTTGTTCTGAGTACCCTCAAGTGTCTCTCTCTATTAGAGACTCTAGAAAGCATGAGCATGCCTCGTGCTTAAAGCAGAGTGTGTTTTATGGATGAGTACTGTGCTGTGTGTTTCCCTTCAGAAATGGAGTTAAATTCCAGGCTCTGTGTATTCCTACAAGCAAGACATCTTTTCAGGTAAACTCAGTCACTATTCTCCTCAAAGGAAGCTACATCGTTCACGAAGCTCACGTTTCTCGCTCTTAACTGGAAAGCATGGCATGTTAGAGTAACTGTGGTTTGTATCAGTTTCAGAAGAAGAGTTGACCTAGATATGGTCTGTATGTGTAGGAATCACCGTTATTTTGTTCTGACCACAGTCACATTTCCTGCCCTATTAGAGACACTTAGAAAGCAAGAGCGTGCTTCTTGCTCTAAAGCAGAGTGTGTTTCATGGATGAGAACTGTGCTGTGTTTTTTGCTTCAGAAATGGAGTTAAATCCCAAGCTCTGTGTCTTCTTACAAGCAAGACATTTTTTCAGGTAAACTCAGTCACTTTTCAGCTCAAAGGAAGCTACATCGTTCACGAAGCTCACATGTTTCTTGCTGTTAACTGGAAACCATTGCATGTTAGAGGAACTGTGGTTTGTATCAGTTTCAGAAGAAGCGTTGTCCTAGATATGGTCCGTATGTGTAGAAAAAACTGTTATTTTTTTCTGACCACAGTCACGTTTCCTGCTGTATTAGAGACTCTTAGAAAGCAAGTGCGTGCTTCTTGCTTGAAAGAAGAGTATGTTTCATGGATGAGAACTGCGCTGTGCGTATCCCTTCAGAAATGGAGTTAAATCCCAGGCTCTGTGTCTTCCTACAAGCAAGACTTCCTTTCATGTAAACTCAGTCACATTTCAGCTCAAACAAAGCTATATCGTTCACATAGATCACATGTTTTTTGCTCTTAACTGTAAAGCTTTGGAGGATAGAGGACCTGTGGTTTGTATCAGTTTCAGAAGCAGAGTTGAACTAGCAATGGTCCGTATGTGTATGAAACACCTTTCTTTTGTTCTGAGTACCCTCAATTTTCTGTTTTTTTAGAGACTCTGGAAAGCAAGAGCATGCTTCTTGGTCTAAAGCAGAGTGTGTTTCGTGGATGAGAACTGTGCTTTGTGTTTCCCTTCAGAAATGGAGTTAAATCCCAGGCTCTGTGTCTTCCTACAAGGAAGTCATCTTTTCAGGTAAACTCAGTCACTATTCACCTCAAAGGAAGCAACATCGTTCACGAAGCTCACACGTTTCTCGCTCTTAAAATGAATGCATTGCATGTTAATGGAACTGTGATTTGTATCAAATACAGAAGAAAGGTTGACCTAGATATGGTCCGTATGTGTAGAAAACATCGTTATTTTGTTCTGACCACAGTCATGTTTACTCCTGTATTAGAGACACTTAGAAAGCAAGAGCGTGCTTCTTGCTCTAAAGCAGAGTGTGTTTCATGGATGAGAACAGTACTGCGTATTTCCATTCAGAAATGGAGTTAAATTCCAGGCTCTGTGTCTTCCTACAAGGACGACATCATTTCAGGTAAACTCAGTCACTTTTCAGCTCAAATGAATATAAATCGTTTACGAAGATCACACGTTTCTCGCTCTAACTGAAAAGCATTGGATGTTAGATGACTTGTGGTTTGTATCAGTTTCAGGAGCAGAGTTGAAATAGCTATGGTCCGTATGTGTAGGAAACGCCGTTCTTTTGTTCTGAGCTCACTCACGTTACCTGCTCTATT
This sequence comes from Onychomys leucogaster, assembly GCA_949786385.1. Classification (NCBI taxonomy): domain Eukaryota; kingdom Metazoa; phylum Chordata; class Mammalia; order Rodentia; family Cricetidae; genus Onychomys; species Onychomys leucogaster. Next base: position 42,952 of record CATKUP010000345.1, read on the forward strand.
AGAGACCCTAGAAAGCAAGAGCATGCTATGTGCTCTAAAGCAGAGTGTGTTTCATGGATGAGAACTGTGCTGTTTGTTTCCCTTCAGAAATGGAGTTAAATCCCAAGCTCTGTGTCTTCCTACAAACAAGACATCATTTCAGGTAAATGCAGTCATTTTTCAGTTGAAATGAACATAAATCATTTACGAAGCTCAACGTTTCTCACTCTTAACTGAAAAGCATTGAATGTTAGATGACTTGTGGTTTGTATCAGTTTCAGAAGCAGAGTTGAACTAGCAATGGTCTGTAAGTGTAGGAAACACCGTTCTTTTGTTCTGAGTACCCTCATGTTTCTGGCTCTTTTAGAGCCTCTAGAAAGCAAGAGCATGCTTCCTGCTCTAAAGCAGAGTGTTTTTCATGGATGAGAACTGTGCTGTGTGTTTCCATTCAGAAATGGGGTTAAATCCCAGGCTCTGTGTCTTCCTACAAGCAAGACATCTTTTCAGGTAAACTAAGTCACTTCTCAGCTCTAAGGAAGCTACATCGTTCACGAAGCTCACACGTTTCTCGCTCTTAACTTGAAAGCATTGCATGTTAATGGAACTGTGGTTTGTATCAGATTCAGAAGAAGAGTTAACCTAGATATGGTCTGTACGTGTAGGAAACACCGTTATTTTGTTCTGAACACAGTAACGTTTCCTGCTGTATTAGAGACTCTTAGAAAGCAAGAGCGTGCTTCTTGCTCTAAAGCAGTGTGTGTTTAATGCATGAGAACAGTGCTGTGTGTTTCCCTACAGAAATGGAGTTAAATTCCAGGCTCCCTGTCTTCCTACAATCAAGACATGTTTTCAGGTAAACTAAGTCACTTCTCAGCTCTAAGGAAGCTACATCGTTCACGAAGCTCACAAGTTTCTCACTCTTAACTGGAAAGCATTGCATGTTAGAGGAACTGTGTTTTGTATCAGTTTCAGAAGAAGTGTTGACGTAGATATGGTCCATATGTTTAAGGAACTCCTTTATTTTGTTCTGACCACAGTCACGTTTCCTGCTATATTAGAGACTCTTAGAAAGCAAGAGCGTGCTTCTTGCTCTAAAGCAGAGTGTGTTTCATGGATGAGAACTGTGCTGTGTGTTTCCCTTCAGAAATGGAGTTAAATTCCAGGCTCTGTGTCTTCCTACAAGGAAGACATCATTTCAGGTAAACTCAGTCACTTTTCAGCTCAAATGAATATAAATCGTTTACGAAGATCACACCTTTCTCGCTCTTAACTGAAAAGCATTGGATGTTAGATGACTTGTGGTTTGTATCAGTTTCAGGAGCAGAGTTGAAATAGCTATGGTCCGTATGTGTAGGAAACACCGTTCTTTTGTTCTGAGCTCACTCACGTTTCTTGCTCTATTAGAGACTCTAGAAAGCAAGAGCATGCTTCTTCCTATATGCAGAGTGTGTTTCCTCGTGAGAACTGTGCTGTGTGTTTCCCTTCAGAAGGGGAGTTAAATCACAGGCTCTATATCATCCTACTATCAAGACTTCATTTCACCTAAACTCAGTCATCTTGCACTCAAACAAAGCTACATAGTTCACATAGTTCACGTTTCTTGCTCTTAAATGTAAAGCATTGGATGTTAGAGGACCTGTGGTTTTTGTCACTTTCAGAAGAAGAGCTGACCTAGATATGGTCTGTATGTGTAGGAAAAACTGTTATTTTGTTCTGACCACAGTCACGTTTCCTGCTGTAATAGAGAGTCTTAGAAAGCGAGAGCGTGCTTCTTGCTCTAATGCAGAGTGTGTTTCATGGATGACAACTCTTCTGTGTGTTTCCCTTCAGAAATGGAGTTAAATTCCAGAATCCATGTCTTCCTACAAGCAAGACATCATTTCAGGTAAACGCAGTCAAATTGCAGCTCTAATGAATGTAAATCGTTTATGAAGCTCACACGTTTCTTGCTCTTAACTGAAAAGCATTGGATGTTAGATGACTTGTGGTTTGTATCATTTTCAGAAGCAGAGTTGAACACGCAATCGTCTGTATGTGTAGGAAACACCGTTCTTTTGTTCTGAGTACCCTCAAGTTTCTGGCTATTTTAGAGCCTCTAGAAAGCAAGAGCATGCTTTGTGCTCTAAAGCAGAGTGTGTTTGATGGATGAGAACTGTGATTTGTGTTTCCCTTCAGAAATGGAGTTAAATCCCAGGCTATGTATATTCCTACAAGCAAGACATCTTTTCAGGTATACTCAGTCACTTTTCAGCTCAAAGGAAGCTACATCGTTCACGAAGCTCACACGTTTCTCGCTCTTAACTGGAAAGCATTGCATGTTAGAGGAACTGTGGTTTGTATCAGTTTCAGAAGAAGAATTCACCTAGATATGGTCTGTACGTGTTGGAAACAGCGTTATTTTGTTCTGATCACAGTCACGTTTCCGGCTGTATTAGAGACTATTAGAAAGCAAGAGCGTGCTTCTTGCTCTAAAGCAGTGTGTGTTTCATGGATGAGTACTGTGCTGTGTGTTTCCCTTCAGAAATGGAGTTAAATCCAAGGCTCTGCATCTTCCTACAAGCAAGACATCTTTTCGGGTAAACTCAGTCACTTTTCAGCTCAAAGGAAGGTATATCATTCATGGAGCTCACATGTATCTCGCTCTTAACTTGAAAGCTTTGCATCTTAGAGGAACTGTGGTTTGTATCAGTTTCAGAAGAAGAGTTGACCTAGATATGGTCCATATGTGTATTAAACACCGTTATTTTGTTCTGACCACAGTCACGTTTCCTGCTGTATTAGAGACTCTTAGAAAGCAAGAGCGTGCTTCTTGCTCTAAATCAGTGTGTGTTTCATGGATGAGAACTGTGCTGTGTGTTTCCCTTCAGCAATGGAGATAAATCGCAGGGTCTGTATCTTCCTACAAGCAAGACTTTGTTTCTCGTAAACTCAGTCATCTTTCAGCTCAAACAAAGCTACATCATTCAGGAAGCTCACACGTTTCTTGCTCTTAACTGTAAAGCCTTGGATGTTAGTGGACCTGTGGTTTGTATCAGCTTCAGAAGCAGAGTTGAATTAGCAATGGTCCGCATGTGTAGGAAACACCGTTCTTTTGTTCTGAGCTCACTCACATTTCCTGCTCTATTAGAGACTCTAGAAAGCAAGAGCATGCTTCTTGGTCTAAAGCAGAGTGTGTTTCATGGATGAGAACTGTGCTGTTTGTTTCCCTTCAGAAATGGAGTTAAATCCCAAGCTCTGTGTCTACCTACAAGCAAGACATCATTTCAGGTAAATGCAGTCACTTTTCAGTTCAAATGAACATAAATCGTTTACGAAGCTCAACGTTTCTCACTCTTAACTGAAAAGCATTGAATGTTAGATGACTTGTGGTTTGTTTCAGTTTCAGAAGCAGAGTTGAACTAGCAATGATCTGTAAGTGTAGGAAACACCGTTCTTTTGTTCTGAGTACCCTCATGTTTCTGGCTCTTTTAGAGCCTCTAGAAAGCAAGAGCATGCTTCCTGCTCTAAAGCAGAGTGTTTTTCATGGATGAGAATTGTGCTGTGTGTTTCCCTTCAGAAATGGGGTTAAATCGCAGCCTCTGTGTCTTCCTACAATCAAGACATGTTTTCAGGTAAACTAAGTCACTTCTCAGCTCTAAGGAAGCTACATCGTTCACGAAGCTCACACGTTTCTCGCTCTTAACTTGAAAGCATTGCATGTTAATGGAACTGTGGTTTGTATCAGATTCAGAAGAAGAGTTAACCTAGATATGGTCTGTACGTGTAGGAAACACCGTTATTTTGTTCTGACCACAGTCACGTTTCCTACTGTATTAGAGTCTCTTAGAAAGCAAGAGCGTGCTTCTTGCTCTAAAGCAGTGTGTGTTTAATGCATGAGAACAGTGCTGTGTGTTTCCCTACAGAAATGGAGTTAAATTCCAGGCTCCCTGTCTTCCTACAATCAAGACATGTTTTCAGGTAAACTAAGTCACTTCTCAGCTCTAAGGAAGCTACATCGTTCACGAAGCTCACAAGATTCTCACTCTTAACTGGAAAGCATTGCATGTTAGAGGAACTGTGTTTTGTATCGGTTTGAGAAGAAGTGTTGACGTAGATATGGTCCGTATGTTTAGGAAACTCCGTTATTTTTTTCTGACCACAGTCACGTTTCCTGCTCTATTAGAGACTCTTAGAAAGCAAGAGCGTGCTTCTTGCTCTAAAGCAGAGTGTGTTTCATGGATGAGAACTGTGCTGTTTGTTTCCCTTCAGAAATGGAGTTAAATTCCAGGTCCGTGTCTTCCTACAAGCACGACATCATTTCAGGTAAATGCAGTCACTTTTCAGCTCAAATGAATATAAATCGTTTACGAAGCTCACACATTTCTCGCTCTTAACTGAAAAGCATTGGATGTTAGATGACTTGTGGTTTGTATCAGTTTCAGAAGAAGAGTAGAACTAGCAATGGTCTGTAAGTGTAGGAAACACCGTTCTTTTGTTCTGACTACCCTCAAGATTCTGGTTCTTTTAGAGCCTCTAGAAAGCAAGAGCATGCTTCCTGCTCTAAAGCAGAGTGTTTTTCATGGATGAGAACTGTGCTGTGTGTTTCCCCTTCAGAAATGGAGTTAAATCCCAGGCTCTGTGTCTTCCTACACCAAGACATGTTTTCAAGTAAACTCAGTCACTTTTCATCTCAAAGGAAGCTACATCGTTCACGAAGCTCACACGTTTCTCGCTCTTAACTTGAAAGCATTGCCTGTTAATGGAACTGTGGTTTGTATTAGTTTCAGAAGAAGAGTTGACCTAGATATCGTCCGTATGTGTAGGAAACACCGTTATTTTGTTCTGACAACAGTCACATTTCCTGCTGTATTAGAGAAACTTTGAAAGCAAGTGCGTGCTTCTTGCTCTAAAGTAGAGTGTGTTTCATGGATGAGAACTGTGCTGTGTGTTTCCCTTCAGAAATGCAGTTAAATTCCAGTCCCCGTGTCTTCCTATAAGCAAGAAATCATTTCAGGTAAACGCAGTCACTTTTCAGCTTAAATGAATATAAATCGTTTACAAAGCTCACACGTTTCTCGCTCTTAACTGAAAAGCATTGGATATTAGGTGACTTGTGGTTTGTATCAGTTTCAGAAGCAGAGTTGAACTAGCTATGGTCCGTATGTGTAGGAAATACCGTTCTTTTGTTCTGAGCTCACTCACGTTTCCTGCACTATTACAGACTCTAGAAAGCAAGAGCATGCTTCGTGCTCTAAAGCAGAGTGTGTTTCATGGATAAGAACTGTGCTGTGTGTTTCCCTTCAGAAATGGAGTTACATCCCAGGCTCTGTGTTTTCCTACAAGGAAGACATCTTTTCAGGTAAACTCAGTCACTATTAAACTCAAAGGAAGCTATATCGTTCAGGAAGTTCACACATTTCTCGCTCTTAACTGGAAAGCATTGCATGTTAGAGGAACTGTGGTTTGTATCACATTTAGAAGAAGAGTAGACCTAGATATGGTCCGTATGTGTAGGAAACACCGTTATTTTGTTCTGACCACAGTCACGTTTCCTGTTGTATTAGAGACTCTAGAAAGCAAGGCCATGCTTCAGGCTCTAAAGCATAGTGTGTTTCATGGATGAGAACTGTGCTGTTTGTTTCCCTTCAGAAATGGAGTTAAATTACAGGTCCGTGTCTTCCTACAGCAAGACATCTTTTCAGGTAAATGCAGTCACTTTTTAGCTCAAATGAATATAAATCGTTTACAAAGCTCACACGTTTCTCGCTCTTAACTGAAAAGCATTGGATGTTAGATGACTTGTGGTTTGTATCAGTTTCAGAAGCAGAGTTAAACTAGCAATGGTCCGTAAATGAAGGAAACACCGTTATTTTGTTTGAGCACCCTCATGTTTCTGGCTCTCTTAGAGACTCTAGAAAGCAAGAGCATGCTTCGTGCTCTAAAGCAGAGTGTGTTTCATGCATGAGAACTGTGCTGTGTGTTTCCCTTCAGAAATGGAGTTACATCCCAGGCTCTGTATCTTCCTACAAGCAAGACATCTTTTCAGTTAAACGCAGTCACTTTTCAGCTTAAATGAATATAAATCGTTTATGAAGATCACACGTTTCTCACTCTTAACTGAAAACCATTGGATGTTAGATGACTTGTGGTTTGTATCAGTTTCAGAAGCATAGTTGAACTAGCAGTATTCCGTATGTGTAGGAAACACCGTTCTTTTGTACTGAGCACACTCAAGTTTCCTGCTCTATTAGAGACTCTAGAACGCAAGAGCATGCTTCTTCCTAAACGCAGAGTGTGTTACATCATGAGAAATGTGCTGTGTGTTTACCTTCAGAAATGGAGTTAAATTCCAGGCCCCGTGTCTTCCTAAAAGTACGAAATCATTTCAGGTAAACGCAGTCACTTTTCAGCTCAAATGAATATAAATTGTTTACGAAGCTCACACGTTTCTCGCTCTTAAGTGAAAAGCATTGGATGTTACATGACTTGTGGTTTGTATCAGTTTCAGAAGCAGAGTTGAACTAGCTATGGTCCGTATGAGTAGGACACACCGTTCTTTTGTTCTGAGCTCACTCACGTTACCTGCTCTATTAGAGACCCTAGAAAGCAAGAGCATGCTTTGTGCTCTAAAGCAGAGTGTGTTTTATGGATGAGAACTGTGCTGTGTGTTTCCCTTCAGAAATGGAGTTAAATCACAGGCTCTGTATCTTATTACAAGAAAGACATCTTTTCGGGTAAAGTCAGTCACTATTCACCTCAAAGGAAGCAACATCGTTCACAAAGCTCACACGTTTCTCGCTCTTAACTGTAAAGCATTGGATGTTAGAGGACCTGTGGTTTGTATCAGTTTCAGAAGAAGAGTTGACCTAGATATGGTCTGTATGTATAGGAAAAACCGTTATTTTGTTCTGACCACAGTCACGTTTCCTGCTGTATTAGAGACTCTTATAAATCAAGAGCGTGCTTCTTGCTCTAAAGCAGAGTGTGTTTCATGGATGAGAACTCTTCTGTGTGTTTCCCTTCAGAAATGGAGTTAAATTCCAGAATCTGTGTCTTCCTACAAGCAAGACATCATTTCTGGTAAACGCAGTCATATTGCAGCACTAATGAATGTAAATCGTTTATGAAGCTCACACGTTTCTTGCTCTTAACTGAAAAGCATTGGATGTTAGGTGACTTGTGGTTTGTATCAGTTTCAGGAGCAGCATTTAACCATCAGTGGTCCGTATGTGTTTGGAACACCGTTCTTTTGTTCTGGGCACACTCACGTTGCCTGCTCTATTAGAGACTCTAGAAAGCAAGAGCGTGCATCTTCAAATAAGCAGAGTGTGTTTCATCGTGAGTACTGTGCTGTGTATTTCCCTTCAGAAATGGAGTTAATTCACAGGCTCTGTATCTTCCTACAAGCAAGACTTCCTTTCATGTAAACTCAGTCACATTTTAGCTCAAACAAAGCTACATCGTTCACGTATCTCACATGTTACTTGCTCTTACCTGTGAAGCATTGGATGTTAGAGGACCTGTGGTTTGTATCATTTTCAGAAAGAGTTGAACTAGCAATGGTCTGTATGTGTAGGAAATACCGTTCTTTTGTTCTGAGTACCCTCAAGTGTCTCTCTCTATTAGAGACTCTAGAAAGCATGAGCATGCCTCGTGCTTAAAGCAGAGTGTGTTTTATGGATGAGTACTGTGCTGTGTGTTTCCCTTCAGAAATGGAGTTAAATTCCAGGCTCTGTGTATTCCTACAAGCAAGACATCTTTTCAGGTAAACTCAGTCACTATTCTCCTCAAAGGAAGCTACATCGTTCACGAAGCTCACGTTTCTCGCTCTTAACTGGAAAGCATGGCATGTTAGAGTAACTGTGGTTTGTATCAGTTTCAGAAGAAGAGTTGACCTAGATATGGTCTGTATGTGTAGGAATCACCGTTATTTTGTTCTGACCACAGTCACATTTCCTGCCCTATTAGAGACACTTAGAAAGCAAGAGCGTGCTTCTTGCTCTAAAGCAGAGTGTGTTTCATGGATGAGAACTGTGCTGTGTTTTTTGCTTCAGAAATGGAGTTAAATCCCAAGCTCTGTGTCTTCTTACAAGCAAGACATTTTTTCAGGTAAACTCAGTCACTTTTCAGCTCAAAGGAAGCTACATCGTTCACGAAGCTCACATGTTTCTTGCTGTTAACTGGAAACCATTGCATGTTAGAGGAACTGTGGTTTGTATCAGTTTCAGAAGAAGCGTTGTCCTAGATATGGTCCGTATGTGTAGAAAAAACTGTTATTTTTTTCTGACCACAGTCACGTTTCCTGCTGTATTAGAGACTCTTAGAAAGCAAGTGCGTGCTTCTTGCTTGAAAGAAGAGTATGTTTCATGGATGAGAACTGCGCTGTGCGTATCCCTTCAGAAATGGAGTTAAATCCCAGGCTCTGTGTCTTCCTACAAGCAAGACTTCCTTTCATGTAAACTCAGTCACATTTCAGCTCAAACAAAGCTATATCGTTCACATAGATCACATGTTTTTTGCTCTTAACTGTAAAGCTTTGGAGGATAGAGGACCTGTGGTTTGTATCAGTTTCAGAAGCAGAGTTGAACTAGCAATGGTCTGTATGTGTATGAAACACCTTTCTTTTGTTCTGAGTACCCTCAAGTTTCTGTTTTTTTAGAGACTCTGGAAAGCAAGAGCATGCTTCTTGGTCTAAAGCAGAGTGTGTTTCGTGGATGAGAACTGTGCTTTGTGTTTCCCTTCAGAAATGGAGTTAAATCCCAGGCTCTGTGTCTTCCTACAAGGAAGTCATCTTTTCAGGTAAACTCAGTCACTATTCACCTCAAAGGAAGCAACATCGTTCACGAAGCTCACACGTTTCTCGCTCTTAAAATGAATGCATTGCATGTTAATGGAACTGTGATTTGTATCAAATACAGAAGAAAGGTTGACCTAGATATGGTCCGTATGTGTAGAAAACATCGTTATTTTGTTCTGACCACAGTCATGTTTACTCCTGTATTAGAGACACTTAGAAAGCAAGAGCGTGCTTCTTGCTCTAAAGCAGAGTGTGTTTCATGGATGAGAACAGTACTGCGTATTTCCATTCAGAAATGGAGTTAAATTCCAGGCTCTGTGTCTTCCTACAAGGACGACATCATTTCAGGTAAACTCAGTCACTTTTCAGCTCAAATGAATATAAATCGTTTACGAAGATCACACGTTTCTCGCTCTAACTGAAAAGCATTGGATGTTAGATGACTTGTGGTTTGTATCAGTTTCAGGAGCAGAGTTGAAATAGCTATGGTCCGTATGTGTAGGAAACGCCGTTCTTTTGTTCTGAGCTCACTCACGTTACCTGCTCTATTAGAGACCCTAGAAAGCAAGAGCATGCTATGTGCTCTAAAGCAGAGTGTGTTTCATGGATGAGAACTGTGCTGTTTGTTTCCCTTCAGAAATGGAGTTAAATCCCAAGCTCTGTGTCTTCCTACAAACAAGACATCATTTCAGGTAAATGCAGTCATTTTTCAGTTGAAATGAACATAAATCATTTACGAAGCTCAACGTTTCTCACTCTTAACTGAAAAGCATTGAATGTTAGATGACTTGTGGTTTGTATCAGTTTCAGAAGCAGAGTTGAACTAGCAATGGTCTGTAAGTGTAGGAAACACCGTTCTTTTGTTCTGAGTACCCTCATGTTTCTGGCTCTTTTAGAGCCTCTAGAAAGCAAGAGCATGCTTCCTGCTCTAAAGCAGAGTGTTTTTCATGGATGAGAACTGTGCTGTGTGTTTCCATTCAGAAATGGGGTTAAATCCCAGGCTCTGTGTCTTCCTACAAGCAAGACATCTTTTCAGGTAAACTAAGTCACTTCTCAGCTCTAAGGAAGCTACATCGTTCACGAAGCTCACACGTTTCTCGCTCTTAACTTGAAAGCATTGCATGTTAATGGAACTGTGGTTTGTATCAGATTCAGAAGAAGAGTTAACCTAGATATGGTCTGTACGTGTAGGAAACACCGTTATTTTGTTCTGAACACAGTAACGTTTCCTGCTGTATTAGAGACTCTTAGAAAGCAAGAGCGTGCTTCTTGCTCTAAAGCAGTGTGTGTTTAATGCATGAGAACAGTGCTGTGTGTTTCCCTACAGAAATGGAGTTAAATTCCAGGCTCCCTGTCTTCCTACAATCAAGACATGTTTTCAGGTAAACTAAGTCACTTCTCAGCTCTAAGGAAGCTACATCGTTCACGAAGCTCACAAGTTTCTCACTCTTAACTGGAAAGCATTGCATGTTAGAGGAACTGTGTTTTGTATCAGTTTCAGAAGAAGTGTTGACGTAGATATGGTCCATATGTTTAAGGAACTCCTTTATTTTGTTCTGACCACAGTCACGTTTCCTGCTATATTAGAGACTCTTAGAAAGCAAGAGCGTGCTTCTTGCTCTAAAGCAGAGTGTGTTTCATGGATGAGAACTGTGCTGTGTGTTTCCCTTCAGAAATGGAGTTAAATTCCAGGCTCTGTGTCTTCCTACAAGGAAGACATCATTTCAGGTAAACTCAGTCACTTTTCAGCTCAAATGAATATAAATCGTTTACGAAGATCACACCTTTCTCGCTCTTAACTGAAAAGCATTGGATGTTAGATGACTTGTGGTTTGTATCAGTTTCAGGAGCAGAGTTGAAATAGCTATGGTCCGTATGTGTAGGAAACACCGTTCTTTTGTTCTGAGCTCACTCACGTTTCTTGCTCTATTAGAGACTCTAGAAAGCAAGAGCATGCTTCTTCCTATATGCAGAGTGTGTTTCCTCGTGAGAACTGTGCTGTGTGTTTCCCTTCAGAAGGGGAGTTAAATCACAGGCTCTATATCATCCTACTATCAAGACTTCATTTCACCTAAACTCAGTCATCTTGCACTCAAACAAAGCTACATAGTTCACATAGTTCACGTTTCTTGCTCTTAAATGTAAAGCATTGGATGTTAGAGGACCTGTGGTTTTTGTCACTTTCAGAAGAAGAGCTGACCTAGATATGGTCTGTATGTGTAGGAAAAACTGTTATTTTGTTCTGACCACAGTCACGTTTCCTGCTGTAATAGAGAGTCTTAGAAAGCGAGAGCGTGCTTCTTGCTCTAATGCAGAGTGTGTTTCATGGATGACAACTCTTCTGTGTGTTTCCCTTCAGAAATGGAGTTAAATTCCAGAATCCATGTCTTCCTACAAGCAAGACATCATTTCAGGTAAACGCAGTCAAATTGCAGCTCTAATGAATGTAAATCGTTTATGAAGCTCACACGTTTCTTGCTCTTAACTGAAAAGCATTGGATGTTAGATGACTTGTGGTTTGTATCATTTTCAGAAGCAGAGTTGAACACGCAATCGTCTGTATGTGTAGGAAACACCGTTCTTTTGTTCTGAGTACCCTCAAGTTTCTGGCTATTTTAGAGCCTCTAGAAAGCAAGAGCATGCTTTGTGCTCTAAAGCAGAGTGTGTTTGATGGATGAGAACTGTGATTTGTGTTTCCCTTCAGAAATGGAGTTAAATCCCAGGCTATGTATATTCCTACAAGCAAGACATCTTTTCAGGTATTCTCAGTCACTTTTCAGCTCAAAGGAAGCTACATCGTTCACGAAGCTCACACGTTTCTCGCTCTTAACTGGAAAGCATTGCATGTTAGAGGAACTGTGGTTTGTATCAGTTTCAGAAGAAGAATTCACCTAGATATGGTCTGTACGTGTTGGAAACAGCGTTATTTTGTTCTGATCACAGTCACGTTTCCGGCTGTATTAGAGACTATTAGAAAGCAAGAGCGTGCTTCTTGCTCTAAAGCAGTGTGTGTTTCATGGATGAGTACTGTGCTGTGTGTTTCCCTTCAGAAATGGAGTTAAATCCCAGGCTCTGTATCTTCCTACAAGCAAGACATCTTTTCGGGTAAACTCAGTCACTTTTCAGCTCAAAGGAAGGTATATCATTCATGGAGCTCACATGTATCTCGCTCTTAACTTGAAAGCTTTGCATCTTAGAGGAACTGTGGTTTGTATCAGTTTCAGAAGAAGAGTTGACCTAGATATGGTCCATATGTGTATTAAACACCGTTATTTTGTTCTGACCACAGTCACGTTTCCTGCTGTATTAGAGACTCTTAGAAAGCAAGAGCGTGCTTCTTGCTCTAAATCAGTGTGTGTTTCATGGATGAGAACTGTGCTGTGTGTTTCCCTTCAGCAATGGAGATAAATCGCAGGGTCTGTATCTTCCTACAAGCAAGACTTTGTTTCTCGTAAACTCAGTCATCTTTCAGCTCAAACAAAGCTACATCATTCACGAAGCTCACACGTTTCTTGCTCTTAACTGTAAAGCCTTGGATGTTAGTGGACCTGTGGTTTGTATCAGCTTCAGAAGCAGAGTTGAATTAGCAATGGTCCGCATGTGTAGGAAACACCGTTCTTTTGTTCTGAGCTCACTCACATTTCCTGCTCTATTAGAGACTCTAGAAAGCAAGAGCATGCTTCTTGGTCTAAAGCAGAGTGTGTTTCATGGATGAGAACTGTGCTGTTTGTTTCCCTTCAGAAATGGAGTTAAATCCCAAGCTCTGTGTCTACGTACAAGCAAGACATCATTTCAGGTAAATGCAGTCACTTTTCAGTTCAAATGAACATAAATCGTTTACGAAGCTCAACGTTTCTCACTCTTAACTGAAAAGCATTGAATGTTAGATGACTTGTGGTTTGTTTCAGTTTCAGAAGCAGAGTTGAACTAGCAATGATCTGTAAGTGTAGGAAACACCGTTCTTTTGTTCTGAGTACCCTCAAGTTTCTGGCTCTTTTAGAGCCTCTAGAAAGCAAGAGCATGCTTCCTGCTCTAAAGCAGAGTGTTTTTCATGGATGAGAACTGTGCTGTGTGTTTCCCTTCAGAAATGGGGTTAAATCGCAGCCTCTGTGTCTTCCTACAATCAAGACATGTTTTCAGGTAAACTAAGTCACTTCTCAGCTGTAAGGAAGCTACATCGTACACGAAGCTCACACGTTTCTCGCTCTTAACTTGAAAGCATTCCATGTTAATGGAACTGTGGTTTGTATCAGATTCAGAAGAAGAGTTAACCTAGATATGGTCTGTACGTGTAGGAAACACCGTTATTTTGTTCTGACCACAGTCACGTTTCCTACTGTATTAGAGTCTCTTAGAAAGCAAGAGCGTGCTTCTTGCTCTAAAGCAGTGTGTGTTTAATGCATGAGAACAGTGCTGTGTGTTTCCCTACAGAAATGGAGTTAAATTCCAGGCTCCCTGTCTTCCTACAATCAAGACATGTTTTCAGGTAAACTAAGTCACTTCTCAGCTCTAAGGAAGCTACATCGTTCACGAAGCTCACAAGATTCTCACTCTTAACTGGAAAGCATTGCATGTTAGAGGAACTGTGTTTTGTATCAGTTTGAGAAGAAGTGTTGACGTAGATATGGTCCGTATGTTTAGGAAACTCCGTTATTTTTTTCTGACCACAGTCACGTTTCCTGCTCTATTAGAGACTCTTAGAAAGCAAGAGCGTGCTTCTTGCTCTAAAGCAGAGTGTGTTTCATGGATGAGAACTGTGCTGTTTGTTTCCCTTCAGAAATGGAGTTAAATTCCAGGTCCGTGTCTTCCTACAAGCACGACATCATTTCAGGTAAATGCAGTCACTTTTCAGCTCAAATGAATATAAATCGTTTACGAAGCTCACACATTTCTCGCTCTTAACTGAAAAGCATTGGATGTTAGATGACTTGTGGTTTGTATCAGTTTCAGAAGAAGAGTAGAACTAGCAATGGTCTGTAAGTGTAGGAAACACCGTTCTTTTGTTCTGACTACCCTCAAGATTCTGGTTCTTTTAGAGCCTCTAGAAAGCAAGAGCATGCTTCTTGCTCTAAAGCAGAGTGTTTTTCATGGATGAGAACTGTGCTGTGTGTTTCCCCTTCAGAAATGGAGTTAAATCCCAGGCTCTGTGTCTTCCTACACCAAGACATGTTTTCAAGTAAACTCAGTCACTTTTCATCTCAAAGGAAGCTACATCGTTCACGAAGCTCACACGTTTCTCGCTCTTAACTTGAAAGCATTGCCTGTTAATGGAACTGTGGTTTGTATTAGTTTCAGAAGAAGAGTTGACCTAGATATGGTCCGTATGTGTAGGAAACACCGTTATTTTGTTCTGACAACAGTCACATTTCCTGCTGTATTAGAGAAACTTTGAAAGCAAGTGCGTGCTTCTTGCTCTAAAGTAGAGTGTGTTTCATGGATGAGAACTGTGCTGTGTGTTTCCCTTCAGAAATGCAGTTAAATTCCAGTCCCCGTGTCTTCCTATAAGCAAGAAATCATTTCAGGTAAACGCAGTCACTTTTCAGCTTAAATGAATATAAATCGTTTACAAAGCTCACACGTTTCTCGCTCTTAACTGAAAAGCATTGGATATTAGGTGACTTGTGGTTTGTATCAGTTTCAGAAGCAGAGTTGAACTAGCTATGGTCCGTATGTGTAGGAAATACCGTTCTTTTGTTCTGAGCTCACTCACGTTTCCTGCACTATTACAGACTCTAGAAAGCAAGAGCATGCTTCGTGCTCTAAAGCAGAGTGTGTTTCATGGATAAGAACTGTGCTGTGTGTTTCCCTTCAGAAATGGAGTTACATCCCAGGCTCTGTGTTTTCCTACAAGGAAGACATCTTTTCAGGTAAACTCAGTCACTATTAAACTCAAAGGAAGCTATATCGTTCAAGAAGTTCACACATTTCTCGCTCTTAACTGGAAAGCATTGCATGTTAGAGGAACTGTGGTTTGTATCACATTTAGAAGAAGAGTAGACCTAGATATGGTCCGTATGTGTAGGAAACACCGTTATTTTGTTCTGACCACAGTCACGTTTCCTGTTGTATTAGAGACTCTAGAAAGCAAGGCCATGCTTCAGGCTCTAAAGCATAGTGTGTTTCATGGATGAGAACTGTGCTGTTTGTTTCCCTTCAGAAATGGAGTTAAATTACAGGTCGGTGTCTTCCTACAGCAAGACATCATTTCAGGTAAATGCAGTCACTTTTCAGCTCAAATGAATATAAATCGTTTACAAAGCTCACACGTTTCTCGCTCTTAACTGAAAAGCATTGGATGTTAGATGACTTGTGGTTTGTATCAGTTTCAGAAGCAGAGTTAAACTAGCAATGGTCCGTAAATGAAGGAAACACCGTTATTTTGTTTGAGCACCCTCATGTTTCTGGCTCTATTAGAGACTCTAGAAAGCAAGAGCATGCTTCGTGCTCTAAAGCAGAGTGTGTTTCATGCATGAGAACTGTGCTGTGTGTTTCCCTTCAGAAATGGAGTTACATCCCAGGCTCTGTATCTTCCTACAAGCAAGACATCTTTTCAGTTAAACGCAGTCACTTTTCAGCTTAAATGAATATAAATCGTTTATGAAGATCACACGTTTCTCACTCTTAACTGAAAACCATTGGATGTTAGATGACTTGTGGTTTGTATCAGTTTCAGAAGCATAGTTGAACTAGCAGTATTCCGTATGTGTAGGAAACACCGTTCTTTTGTACTGAGCACACTCAAGTTTCCTGCTCTATTAGAGACTCTAGAACGCAAGAGCTTGCTTCTTCCTAAACGCAGAGTGTGTTACATCATGAGAAATGTGCTGTGTGTTTACCTTCAGAAATGGAGTTAAATTCCAGGCCCCGTGTCTTCCTAAAAGTACGAAATCATTTCAGGTAAACGCAGTCACTTTTCAGCTCAAATGAATATAAATTGTTTACGAAGCTCACACGTTTCTCGCTCTTAAGTGAAAAGCATTGGATGTTACATGACTTGTGGTTTGTATCAGTTTCAGAAGCAGAGTTGAACTAGCTATGGTCCGTATGAGTAGGACACACCGTTCTTTTGTTCTGAGCTCACTCACGTTACCTGCTCTATTAGAGACCCTAGAAAGCAAGAGCATGCTTTGTGCTCTAAAGCAGAGTGTGTTTTATGGATGAGAACTGTGCTGTGTGTTTCCCTTCAGAAATGGAGTTAAATCACAGGCTCTGTATCTTATTACAAGAAAGACATCTTTTCGGGTAAACTCAGTCACTATTCACCTCAAAGGAAGCAACATCGTTCACAAAGCTCACACGTTTCTCGCTCTTAACTGTAAAGCATTGGATGTTAGAGGACCTGTGGTTTGTATCAGTTTCAGAAGAAGAGTTGACCTAGATATGGTCTGTATGTATAGGAAAAACCGTTATTTTGTTCTGACCACAGTCACGTTTCCTGCTGTATTAGAGACTCTTATAAATCAAGAGCGTGCTTCTTGCTCTAAAGCAGAGTGTGTTTCATGGATGAGAACTCTTCTGTGTGTTTCCCTTCAGAAATGGAGTTAAATTCCAGAATCTGTGTCTTCCTACAAGCAAGACATCATTTCTGGTAAACGCAGTCATATTGCAGCACTAATGAATGTAAATCGTTTATGAAGCTCACACGTTTCTTGCTCTTAACTGAAAAGCATTGGATGTTAGGTGACTTGTGGTTTGTATCAGTTTCAGGAGCAGCATTTAACCATCAGTGGTCCGTATGTGTTTGGAACACCGTTCTTTTGTTCTGGGCACACTCACGTTGCCTGCTCTATTAGAGACTCTAGAAAGCAAGAGCGTGCATCTTCAAATAAGCAGAGTGTGTTTCATCGTGAGTACTGTGCTGTGTGTTTCCCTTCAGAAATGGAGTTAATTCACAGGCTCTGTATCTTCCTACAAGCAAGACTTCCTTTCATGTAAACTCAGTCACATTTTAGCTCAAACAAAGCTACATCGTTCACGTATCTCACATGTTACTTGCTCTTACCTGTGAAGCATTGGATGTTAGAGGACCTGTGGTTTGTATCATTTTCAGAAAGAGTTGAACTAGCAATGGTCTGTATGTGTAGGAAATACCGTTCTTTTGTTCTGAGTACCCTCAAGTGTCTCTCTCTATTAGAGACTCTAGAAAGCATGAGCATGCCTCGTGCTTAAAGCAGAGTGTGTTTTATGGATGAGTACTGTGCTGTGTGTTTCCCTTCAGAAATGGAGTTAAATTCCAGGCTCTGTGTATTCCTACAAGCAAGACATCTTTTCAGGTAAACTCAGTCACTATTCTCCTCAAAGGAAGCTACATCGTTCACGAAGCTCACGTTTCTCGCTCTTAACTGGAAAGCATGGCATGTTAGAGTAACTGTGGTTTGTATCAGTTTCAGAAGAAGAGTTGACCTAGATATGGTCTGTATGTGTAGGAATCACCGTTATTTTGTTCTGACCACAGTCACATTTCCTGCCCTATTAGAGACACTTAGAAAGCAAGAGCGTGCTTCTTGCTCTAAAGCAGAGTGTGTTTCATGGATGAGAACTGTGCTGTGTTTTTTGCTTCAGAAATGGAGTTAAATCCCAAGCTCTGTGTCTTCTTACAAGCAAGACATTTTTTCAGGTAAACTCAGTCACTTTTCAGCTCAAAGGAAGCTACATCGTTCACGAAGCTCACATGTTTCTTGCTGTTAACTGGAAACCATTGCATGTTAGAGGAACTGTGGTTTGTATCAGTTTCAGAAGAAGCGTTGTCCTAGATATGGTCCGTATGTGTAGAAAAAACTGTTATTTTTTTCTGACCACAGTCACGTTTCCTGCTGTATTAGAGACTCTTAGAAAGCAAGTGCGTGCTTCTTGCTTGAAAGAAGAGTATGTTTCATGGATGAGAACTGCGCTGTGCATATCCCTTCAGAAATGGAGTTAAATCCCAGGCTCTGTGTCTTCCTACAAGCAAGACTTCCTTTCATGTAAACTCAGTCACATTTCAGCTCAAACAAAGCTATATCGTTCACATAGATCACATGTTTTTTGCTCTTAACTGTAAAGCTTTGGAGGATAGAGGACCTGTGGTTTGTATCAGTTTCAGAAGCAGAGTTGAACTAGCAATGGTCCGTATGTGTATGAAACACCTTTCTTTTGTTCTGAGTACCCTCAAGATTCTGTTTTTTTAGAGACTCTGGAAAGCAAGAGCATGCTTCTTGGTCTAAAGCAGAGTGTGTTTCGTGGATGAGAACTGTGCTTTGGGTTTCCCTTCAGAAATGGAGTTAAATCCCAGGCTCTGTGTCTTCCTACAAGGAAGTCATCTTTTCAGGTAAACTCAGTCACTATTCACCTCAAAGGAAGCAACATCGTTCACGAAGCTCACACGTTTCTTGCTCTTAAAATGAATGCATTGCATGTTAATGGAACTGTGATTTGTATCAAATACAGAAGAAAGGTTGACCTAGATATGGTCCGTATGTGTAGAAAACATCGTTATTTTGTTCTGACCACAGTCATGTTTACTCCTGTATTAGAGACACTTAGAAAGCAAGAGCGTGCTTCTTGCTCTAAAGCAGAGTGTGTTTCATGGATGAGAACAGTACTGCGTATTTCCATTCAGAAATGGAGTTAAATTCCAGGCTCTGTGTCTTCCTACAAGGACGACATCATTTCAGGTAAACTCAGTCACTTTTCAGCTCAAATGAATATAAATCGTTTACGAAGATCACACGTTTCTCGCTCTAACTGAAAAGCATTGGATGTTAGATGACTTGTGGTTTGTATCAGTTTCAGGAGCAGAGTTGAAATAGCTATGGTCCGTATGTGTAGGAAACGCCGTTCTTTTGTTCTGAGCTCACTCACGTTACCTGCTCTATTAGAGACCCTAGAAAGCAAGAGCATGCTATGTGCTCTAAAGCAGAGTGTGTTTCATGGATGAGAACTGTGTTGTGTGTTTCCCTTCAGAAATGGAGTTAAATTCTAGGCTCTTTATCTTCCTACAAGCAAGACATCTTTTCGGGTAAACTCAGTAACTTTTCAGCTCAAAGGAAGCTATATCATTCATGAAGCTCACATGTATCTCGCTCTTAACTTGAAAGCTTTGCATCTTAGAGGAACTGTGGTTTGTATCAGTTTCAGAAGAAGAGTTGAAATAGCTATGGTCCGTATGTGTAGGAAACACCGTTCTTTTGTTCTGAGCTCACTCACGTTTCTTGCTCTATTAGAGACTCTAGAAAGCAAGAGCATGCTTCTTCCTATATGCAGAGTGTGTTTCCTCGTGAGAACTGTGCTGTGTGTTTCCCTTCAGAAGGGGAGTTAAATCACAGGCTCTATATCTTCCTACTATCAAGACTTCATTTCACCTAAACTCAGTCATCTTGCACTCAAACAAAGCTACATAGTTCACATAGTTCACGTTTCTTGCTCTTAAATGTAAAGCATTGGATGTTAGAGGACCTGTGGTTTTTATCAGTTTCAGAAGAAGAGTTGACCTAGATATGGTCTGTATGTGTAGGAAAAACCGTTATTTTGTTCTGACCACAGTCACGTTTCCTGCTGTAATAGAGACTCTTAGAAAGCGAGAGCGTGCTTCTTGCTCTAATGCAGAGTGTGTTTCATGGATGACAACTCTTCTGTGTGTTTCCCTTCAGAAATGGAGTTAAATTCCAGAATCCATGTCTTCCTACAAGCAAGACATCATTTCAGGTAAACGCAGTCAAATTGCAGCTCTAATGAATGTAAATCGTTTATGAAGCTCACACGTTTCTTGCTCTTAACTGAAAAGCATTGGATGTTAGATGACTTGTGGTTTGTATCATTTTCAGAAGCAGAGTTGAACACGCAATCGTCTGTATGTGTAGGAAACACCGTTCTTTTGTTCTGAGTACCCTCAAGTTTCTGGCTATTTTAGAGCCTCTAGAAAGCAAGAGCATGCTTTGTGCTCTAAAGCAGAGTGTGTTTGCTGGATGAGAACTGTGATTTGTGTTTCCCTTCAGAAATGGAGTTAAATCCCAGGCTATGTATATTCCTACAAGCAAGACATCTTTTCAGGTATACTCAGTCACTTTTCAGCTCAAAGGAAGCTACATCGTTCACGAAGCTCACACGTTTCTCGCTCTTAACTGGAAAGCATTGCATGTTAGAGGAACTGTGGTTTGTATCAGTTTCAGAAGAAGAATTCACCTAGATATGGTCTGTACGTGTTGGAAACAGCGTTATTTTGTTCTGATCACAGTCACGTTTCCGGCTGTATTAGAGACTATTAGAAAGCAAGAGCGTGCTTCTTGCTCTAAAGCAGTGTGTGTTTCATGGATGAGTACTGTGCTGTGTGTTTCCCTTCAGAAATGGAGTTAAATCCCAGGCTCTGTATCTTCCTACAAGCAAGACATCTTTTCGGGTAAACTCAGTCACTTTTCAGCTCAAAGGAAGGTATATCATTCATGGAGCTCACATGTATCTCGCTCTTAACTTGAAAGCTTTGCATCTTAGAGGAACTGTGGTTTGTATCAGTTTCAGAAGAAGAGTTGACCTAGATATGGTCCATATGTGTATTAAACACCGTTATTTTGTTCTGACCACAGTCACGTTTCCTGCTGTATTAGAGACTCTTAGAAAGCAAGAGCGTGCTTCTTGCTCTAAATCAGTGTGTGTTTCATGGATGAGAACTGTGCTGTGTGTTTCCCTTCAGCAATGGAGATAAATCGCAGGGTCTGTATCTTCCTACAAGCAAGACTTTGTTTCTCGTAAACTCAGTCATCTTTCAGCTCAAACAAAGCTACATCATTCACGAAGCTCACACGTTTCTTGCTCTTAACTGTAAAGCCTTGGATGTTAGTGGACCTGTGGTTTGTATCAGCTTCAGAAGCAGAGTTGATTTAGCAATGGTCCGCATGTGTAGGAAACACCGTTCTTTTGTTCTGAGCTCACTCACATTTCCTGCTCTATTAGAGACTCTAGAAAGCAAGAGCATGCTTCTTGGTCTAAAGCAGAGTGTGTTTCATGGATGAGAACTGTGCTGTTTGTTTCCCTTCAGAAATGGAGTTAAATCCCAAGCTCTGTGTCTACGTACAAGCAAGACATCATTTCAGGTAAATGCAGTCACTTTTCAGTTCAAATGAACATAAATCGTTTACGAAGCTCAACGTTTCTCACTCTTAACTGAAAAGCATTGAATGTTAGATGACTTGTGGTTTGTTTCAGTTTCAGAAGCAGAGTTGAACTAGCAATGATCTGTAAGTGTAGGAAACACCGTTCTTTTGTTCTGAGTACCCTCAAGTTTCTGGCTCTTTTAGAGCCTCTAGAAAGCAAGAGCATGCTTCCTGCTCTAAAGCAGAGTGTTTTTCATGGATGAGAACTGTGCTGTGTGTTTCCCTTCAGAAATGGGGTTAAATCGCAGCCTCTGTGTCTTCCTACAATCAACACATGTTTTCAGGTAAACTAAGTCACTTCTCAGCTGTAAGGAAGCTACATCGTTCACGAAGCTAACACGTTTCTCGCTCTTAACTTGAAAGCATTGCATGTTAATGGAACTGTGGTTTGTATCAGATTCAGAAGAAGAGTTAACCTAGATATGGTCTGTACGTGTAGGAAACACCGTTATTTTGTTCTGACCACAGTCACGTTTCCTACTGTATTAGAGTCTCTTAGAAAGCAAGAGCGTGCTTCTTGCTCTAAAGCAGTGTGTGTTTAATGCATGAGAACAGTGCTGTGTGTTTCCCTACAGAAATGGAGTTAAATTCCAGGCTCCCTGTCTTCCTACAATCAAGACATGTTTTCAGGTAAACTAAGTCACTTCTCAGCTCTAAGGAAGCTACATCGTTCACGAAGCTCACAAGATTCTCACTCTTAACTGGAAAGCATTGCATGTTAGAGGAACTGTGTTTTGTATCAGTTTGAGAAGAAGTGTTGACGTAGATATGGTCCGTATGTTTAGGAAACTCCGTTATTTTTTTCTGACCACAGTCACGTTTCCTGCTCTATTAGAGACTCTTAGAAAGCAAGAGCGTGCTTCTTGCTCTAAAGCAGAGTGTGTTTCATGGATGAGAACTGTGCTGTTTGTTTCCCTTCAGAAATGGAGTTAAATTCCAGGTCCGTGTCTTCCTACAAGCACGACATCATTTCAGGTAAATGCAGTCACTTTTCAGCTCAAATGAATATAAATCGTTTACGAAGCTCACACATTTCTCGCTCTTAACTGAAAAGCATTGGATGTTAGATGACTTGTGGTTTGTATCAGTTTCAGAAGAAGAGTAGAACTAGCAATGGTCTGTAAGTGTAGGAAACACCGTTCTTTTGTTCTGACTACCCTCAAGATTCTGGTTCTTTTAGAGCCTCTAGAAAGCAAGAGCATGCTTCTTGCTCTAAAGCAGAGTGTTTTTCATGGATGAGAACTGTGCTGTGTGTTTCCCCTTCAGAAATGGAGTTAAATCCCAGGCTCTGTGTCTTCCTACACCAAGACATGTTTTCAAGTAAACTCAGTCACTTTTCATCTCAAAGGAAGCTACATCGTTCACGAAGCTCACACGTTTCTCGCTCTTAACTTGAAAGCATTGCCTGTTAATGGAACTGTGGTTTGTATTAGTTTCAGAAGAAGAGTTGACCTAGATATGGTCCGTATGTGTAGGAAACACCGTTATTTTGTTCTGACAACAGTCACATTTCCTGCTGTATTAGAGAAACTTTGAAAGCAAGTGCGTGCTTCTTGCTCTAAAGTAGAGTGTGTTTCATGGATGAGAACTGTGCTGTGTGTTTCCCTTCAGAAATGCAGTTAAATTCCAGTCCCCGTGTCTTCCTATAAGCAAGAAATCATTTCAGGTAAACGCAGTCACTTTTCAGCTTAAATGAATATAAATCGTTTACAAAGCTCACACGTTTCTCGCTCTTAACTGAAAAGCATTGGATATTAGGTGACTTGTGGTTTGTATCAGTTTCAGAAGCAGAGTTGAACTAGCTATGGTCCGTATGTGTAGGAAATACCGTTCTTTTGTTCTGAGCTCACTCACGTTTCCTGCACTATTACAGACTCTAGAAAGCAAGAGCATGCTTCGTGCTCTAAAGCAGAGTGTGTTTCATGGATAAGAACTGTGCTGTGTGTTTCCCTTCAGAAATGGAGTTACATCCCAGGCTCTGTGTTTTCCTACAAGGAAGACATCTTTTCAGGTAAACTCAGTCACTATTAAACTCAAAGGAAGCTATATCGTTCAAGAAGTTCACACATTTCTCGCTCTTAACTGGAAAGCATTGCATGTTAGAGGAACTGTGGTTTGTATCACATTTAGAAGAAGAGTAGACCTAGATATGGTCCGTATGTGTAGGAAACACCGTTATTTTGTTCTGACCACAGTCACGTTTCCTGTTGTATTAGAGACTCTAGAAAGCAAGGCCATGCTTCAGGCTCTAAAGCATAGTGTGTTTCATGGATGAGAACTGTGCTGTTTGTTTCCCTTCAGAAATGGAGTTAAATTACAGGTCGGTGTCTTCCTACAGCAAGACATCATTTCAGGTAAATGCAGTCACTTTTCAGCTCAAATGAATATAAATCGTTTACAAAGCTCACACGTTTCTCGCTCTTAACTGAAAAGCATTGGATGTTAGATGACTTGTGGTTTGTATCAGTTTCAGAAGCAGAGTTAAACTAGCAATGGTCCGTAAATGAAGGAAACACCGTTATTTTGTTTGAGCACCCTCATGTTTCTGGCTATATTAGAGACTCTAGAAAGCAAGAGCATGCTTCGTGCTCTAAAGCAGAGTGTGTTTCATGCATGAGAACTGTGCTGTGTGTTTCCCTTCAGAAATGGAGTTACATCCCAGGCTCTGTATCTTCCTACAAGCAAGACATCTTTTCAGTTAAACGCAGTCACTTTTCAGCTTAAATGAATATAAATCGTTTATGAAGATCACACGTTTCTCACTCTTAACTGAAAACCATTGGATGTTAGATGACTTGTGGTTTGTATCAGTTTCAGAAGCATAGTTGAACTAGCAGTATTCCGTATGTGTAGGAAACACCGTTCTTTTGTACTGAGCACACTCAAGTTTCCTGCTCTATTAGAGACTCTAGAACGCAAGAGCATGCTTCTTCCTAAACGCAGAGTGTGTTACATCATGAGAAATGTGCTGTGTGTTTACCTTCAGAAATGGAGTTAAATTCCAGGCCCCGTGTCTTCCTAAAAGTACGAAATCATTTCAGGTAAACGCAATCACTTTTCAGCTCAAATGAATATAAATTGTTTACGAAGCTCACACGTTTCTCGCTCTTAAGTGAAAAGCATTGGATGTTACATGACTTGTGGTTTGTATCAGTTTCAGAAGCAGAGTTGAACTAGCTATGGTCCGTATGAGTAGGACACACCGTTCTTTTGTTCTGAGCTCACTCACGTTACCTGCACTATTAGAGACCCTAGAAAGCAAGAGCATGCTTTGTGCTCTAAAGCAGAGTGTGTTTTATGGATGAGAACTGTGCTGTGTGTTTCCCTTCAGAAATGGAGTTAAATCACAGGCTCTGTATCTTATTACAAGAAAGACATCTTTTCGGGTAAACTCAGTCACTATTCACCTCAAAGGAAGCAACATCGTTCACAAAGCTCACACGTTTCTCGCTCTTAACTGTAAAGCATTGGATGTTAGAGGACCTGTGGTTTGTATCAGTTTCAGAAGAAGAGTTGACCTAGATATGGTCTGTATGTATAGGAAAAACCGTTATTTTGTTCTGACCACAGTCACGTTTCCTGCTGCATTAGAGACTCTTATAAATCAAGAGCGTGCTTCTTGCTCTAAAGCAGAGTGTGTTTCATGGATGAGAACACTTCTGTGTGTTTCCCTTCAGAAATGGAGTTAAATTCCAGAATCCGTGTCTTCCTACATGCAAAACATCATTTCAGGTAAACGCAGTCAAATTGCAGCTCTAATGAATGTAAATCGTATATGAAGCTCACACGTTTCTTGCTCTTAACTGAAAAGCATTGGATGTTAAATGACTTGTGGTTTGTATCAGTTTCAGAAGCAGCGTTGAACTAACAGTGGTCCGTATGTCTAAGGAACACCGTTCTTTTGTTCTGGGCACACTTACGTTTCCTGCTCTATTAGAGACCCTAGAAAGCAAGAGCGTGCATCTTCATATAAGCAGAGTGTGTTTCATCGTGAGTACTGTGCTGTGTGTTTCCCTTTAGAAAGGGAGTTAAATCACAGGCTCTGTATCTTCCTACAATCAAGACTTCATTTCACGTAAACTCAGTCACCTTGCACTCAAACAAAGCAACATCGTTCACAGAGTTCACACGTTTCTTGCTCTTAAATGTAAAGCATTGGATGTTAGAGGACCTGTGGTTTTTATCAGTTTCAGAAGAAGAGTTGACCTAGATATGGTCTGTATGTGTAGGAAAAACCATTATTTGTTCTGACCACAGTCACGTTTCCTGCTGTTTTAGAGATTCTTAGAAAGCAAGAGCGTGCTTCGTGCTCTAAAGCAGAGTGTGTTTCATGGATGAGAACTCTTCTGTGTGTTTCCCTTCAGAAATGGAGTTAAATTCCAGAATCCGTGTCTTCCTACAAGCAAGACATCATTTCAGGTAAACGCAGTCAAATTGCAGCTCTAATGAATGTAAATCGTTTATGAAGCTCACACGTTTCTTGCTCTTAACTGAAAAGCATTGGATGTTAGATGACTTGTGGTTTGTATCAGTTTCAGGAGCAGCGTTGAACCAACAGTGGTCCGTATGTGTAGGGAACACTGTTTTTTTGTTCTGGGCACACTCACGTTTCCTGATCTATTAGAGACTCTAGAAAGCAAGAGCGTGCATCTTCATATAAGCAGAGTGTGTTTCTTCGTGAGAACTGTGCTGTGTGTTTCCCTTCAGAAATGGAGTTAAATTCCAGAATCCGTGTCTTCCTACAAGCAAGACATCATTTCAAGTATACGTAGTCAAATTGCAGCTCTAATGAATGTAAATCGTTTATGAAGCTCACACGTTTCTTGCTCTTAACTGAAAAGCATTGGATGTTAAATGACTTGTGGTTTGTTTCAGTTTCAGAAGCAGCGTTGAACTAACAATGGTCCGTATGTGTAGGGTACACCGTTCTTTTGTTCTGGGCACACTCACGTTTCCTGCTCTATTAGAGACTCTAGAAAGCAAGAGCGTGCATCTTCATATAAGCAGATTGTGTTCCATCGTGAGTACTGTGCTGTGTGTTTCCCTTCAGAAATGGAGTTAAATCACAGGCTCTGTATCTTCCTACGAGCAAGACTTCCTTTCACGTAAACTCAGTCACCTTTCAGCTCAAACAAAGCTACATCGTTCACGTATCTCATACGTTACTTGCTCTTACCTGTGAAGCATTGGATGTTAGAGGACCTGTGGTTTGTGACATTTTCAGAAGCAGAGTTGAACTAGCAATGGTCTGTATGTGTAGGAAAAACCGTTCTTTTGTTCTGAGTACCCTCAAGTTTCTGGCTCTATTAGAGACTCTGGAAAGAAAGGGCATGCTTCTTGATCTAAAGCACAGTGTGTTTAATGGATGAGTACTGTGCTGTGTGTTTCCCTTCAGAAATGGAGTTAAATCCCAAGCTCTGTGTCTTCCTACAAGCAAGACATTTTTTCATGTAAACTCAGTCACGTTTCAGCTCAAAGGAAGCTACATCGTTCACGAAGCTCACATGTTTCTCGCTCTTAATTGGAAAACATTGCATGTTAGAGGAACTGTGGTTTGTATCAGTTTCAGAAGAAGAGTTGACCTAGATATGGTCCGTATGTGTAGAAAAAACTGTTATTTTTTTCTGACCACAGTCACGTTTCCTGCTGTATTAGAGACTCTTAGAAAGCAAGTGCGTGCTTCTTGCTCTAAAGCAGAGTGTGTTTCATGGATGAGAACTGCGCTGTGTGTATCCCTTCAGAAATGGAGTTAAATCCCAGGCTCTGTGTCTTCCTACAAGCAAGACATCATTTCAGGTAAACGCAGTTACTTTTCAGCTCAAATGAATATAAATCGTTTACAAAGCTCACACGTTTCTTGCTCTTAAGTGAAAAGCATTGGATGTTAGATGACTTGTGGTTCGTATCCGTTTCAGAAGCAGAGTTTAACTAGCAATGGTCTGTATGTGTAGGAAACACCGTTCTTTTCTTCAGAATACCCTCAAGCTTCTGGCTCTATTAGAGACTCTAGAAAGGAACAGCATGCTTCTTGCTCTAAAACAGAGTGTGTTTCATGGATGAGAACTGTGCTGTGTGTTTCCCTTCAGAAAGGGAGTTAAATCACAGGCTCTGTATCTTCCTACAATCAAGACTTCATTTCATGTAAACTCAGTCACCTTGCACTCAAACAAAGCTACATCGTTCACAGAGTTTACACGTTTCTTGCTCTTAACTGTAAAGCATTGGATGTTGGAGGACCTGTGGTTTGTATCAGTTTCAGAAGAAGAGTTGACCTAGATATGGTCTGTATGTGTAGGAAAAACCGTTATTTTGTTCTGACCACAGTCACGTTTCCTGCTGTATTAGAGAGTCTTAGAAAGCAAGAGCGTGCTTCGTGCTCTAAAGCAGAGTGTGTTTCATGGATGAGAACTCTTCTGTGTGTTTCCCTTCAGAAATGGAGTTAAATTCCACAATCCGTGTCTTCCTACAAGCAAGAAATCATTTCAGGTAAACGCAGTCAAATTGCAGCTCTAATGAATGTAAATCGTTTATGAAGCTCACACGTTTCTTGCTCTTAACTGAAAAGCATTGGATGTTAGATGACTTGTGATTTGTATCAGTTTCAGGAGCAGCGTTGAACCAACAGTGGTCCGTATGTGTAGGGAACACCGTTTTTTTGTTCTGAGCTCACTCACGTTACCTGCTCTATTAGAGACCCTAGAAAGCAAGAGCATGCTTTGTGCTCTAAAGCAGAGTGTGTTTCATGGATGAGAACTGTGTTGTGTGTTTCCCTTCAGAAATGGAGTTAAATCCCAGGCTCTGTATCTTCCTACAAGCAAGACATCTTTTCGGGGAAACTCAGTCACTTTTCAGCTCAAAGGAAGCTATATCATTCACGAAGCTCACATGTATCTCGTTCTTAACTGGAAAGCTTTGCATCTTAGAGTAACTGTGGTTTGTATCAGTTTCAGAAGAAGAGTTGCCCTAGATATCGTCCGTATGTGTAGGAAACACCATTATTTTGTTCTGACCAAAGTCACGTTTCCTGCTCTATTAGAGACTCTTAGAAAGTAAGAGCGTGCTTCTTGCTCTAAAGCAGTGTGTGTTTCATGGATGAGAACTGTGCTGTGTGTTTCCCTTCAGAAATGGAGTTAAATTCCAGGCTCTGTGTCTTCCTACAAGGAAGACATCTTTTCAGGTAAACTCAGTCACTATTCACATCAAAGCAAGCCACATCGTTCACAAAGCTCACACGTTTCTCGCTCTTAACATGAAAGCATTGCATGTTAATGGAACTGTGCTTTGTATAAGTTGCAGAAGAAAGGTTGACCTAGATATGGTCCGTATGTGTAGGAAACACCATTATTTTGTTCTGACCACAGTCAAGTTTCCTGCTGTATTAGAGACACTTAGAAAGCAAGAGCGTGCTTCTTGCTCTAAAGCAGAGTGTGTTTCATGGATGAGAACTGTGCTGTGCGTTTCCCTTCAGAAATGGAGTTAAATTCCAGGCCCCGTGTCTTCCCACAAGCAAGAAATCATTTCAGGTAAACGCAGTCACTTTTCAGCTCAAATGAATATAAATTGCTTACAAAGCTCACACGTTTCTCGCTCTTAAGTGAAAAGCATTGGATGTTAGATGACTTGTGGTTTGTATCAGTTTCAGAAGCAGAGTTGAACTAGCTATGGTCCGTATGAGTAGGAAACACCGTTCATTTGTTCTGAGCTCACTCACGTTACCTGCTCTATTAGAGACCCTAGAAAGCAAGAGCATGCTTTGTGCTCTAAAGCAGAGTGTGTTTCATGGATGAGAACTGTGTTGTGTGTTTCCCTTCAGAAATGCAGTTAAATCCCAGGCTCTGTATCTTCCTACAAGCAAGACATCTGTTTGTGTAAACTCAGTCACTTATCAGCTCAAAGGAAGCTATATCATTCACGAAGCTCACATGTATCTCGCTCTTAACTGGAAAGCTTTGCATCTTAGAGTAACTGTGGTTTGTATCAGTTTCAGAAGAAGAGTTGACCTAGATATCGTCCGTATGTGTAGGAAACACCGTTATTTTGTTCTGACCACAGTCACGTTTCCTGCTCTATTAGAGACTCTTAGAAAGCAAGAGCGTGCTTCTTGCTCTAAAGCAGTGTGTGTTTCATGGATGAGAACTGTGCTGTGTGTTTCCCTTCAGAAATGGAGTTAAATTCCAGGCTCTGTGTCTTCCTACAAGGAAGACATCTTTTCAGGTAAACTCAGTCACTATTCACCTCAAAGGAAGCAACATCGTTCACAAAGCTCACACGTTTCTCGCTCTTAACATGAAAGCATTGCATGTTAATGGAACTGTGCTTTGTATCAGTTGCAGAAGAAAGGTTGACCTAGATATGGTCCGTAGGTGTAGGAAACACCGTTATTTTGTTCTGACCACAGTCAAGTTCCTGCTGTATTAGAGACACTTAGAAAGCAAGAGCGTGCTTCTTGCTCTAAAGCAGAGTGTGTTTCATGGATGAGAACTGTGCTGTGTGTTTCCCTTCAGAAATGGAGTTAAATTCCAGGCTCTGTGTCTTCCTACAAGCAAGACATCATTTCAGGTAAACTCAGTCACTTTTCAGCTCAAATGAATATAAATCGTTTACGAAGATCACACGTTTCTCGCTCTTTACTGAAAAGCATTGGATGTTAGATGACTTGTTGTTTGTATCAGTTTCAGGAGCAGAGTTGAACTAGCTATGGTCCATATGTGTAGGAAACACCGTTCTTTTTTTCTGAGCTCACTCACGTTTCTTGCTCTATTAGAGACTCAAGAAAGCAAGAGCATGCTTCTTCCTATATGCAGAGTGTGTTTCCTCGTGAGAACTGTGCTGTGTGTTTCTCTTCAGAAAGGGAGTTAAATCACAGGCTCTGTATCTTCCTACAATCAAGACTTCATTTCACCTAAACTCAGTCACCTTGCACTCAAACAATGCTACATCGTTCACATAGTTCACACGTTTCTTGCTCTTAACTGTAAAGCATTGGATGTTAGAGGACCTGTGGTTTGTATCAGTTTCAGAAGAAGAGTTGACCTAGATATGGTCTGTATGTATAGGAAAAACCGTTATTTTGTTCTGACCACAGTCACGTTTCCTGCTGTATTAGAGAGTCTTAGAAAGCAAGAGCGTGCTTCTTGCTCTAAAGCAGAGTGTGTTTCATGGATGAGAACACTTCTGTGTGTTTCCCTTCAGAAATGGAGTTAAATTCCAGAATCCGTGTCTTCCTACAAGCAAGACATCATTTCAGGTAAACGCAGTCAAATTGCAGCTCTAATGAATGTAAATCGTTTATGAAGCTCACACGTTTCTTGCTCTTAACTGAAAAGCATTGGATGTTAAATTACTTGTGGTTTGTATCAGATTCAGAAGCAGCGTGGAACTAACAGTGGTCCGTATGTGTAGGGAACACCGTTCTTTTGTTCTGCGCACACTCACGTTGCCTGCTCTATTAGAGACTCTAGAAAGCAAGAGCGTGCATCTTCATAAAAGCAGAGTGTGTTTCATCGTGAGTACTGTGCTGTGTGTTTCCCTTCAGAAATGGAGTTAAATCACAGGCTCTGTATCTTCCTACAAGCAAGACTTCCTTTCACGTAAACTCAGTCACCTTTCAGCTCAAACAAAGCTACATCGTTCACGTATCTCACACGTTACTTGCTCTTAACTGTGAAGCATTGGATGTTAGAGGACCTGTGGTTTGTGTCATTTTCAGAAGCAGAGTTGAACTAGCAATGGTCTGTATGTGTAGGAAACACCGTTCTTTTGGTCTGAGTACCCTCAAGTTTCTGGCTCTATTAGAGACTCTGGAAAGCAAGGGCATGCTTCTTGCTCTAAAGCAGAGTGTGTTTAATGGATGAGTACTGTGCTGTGTGTTTCCCTTCAGAAATGGAGTTAAATTCCAGGCTCTGTGTATTCCTACAAGCAAGACATCTTTTCAGGTAAACTCAGTCACTATTCAGCTCAAAGGAAGGTACATCGTTCACGAAGCTCACATGTTTCTCGCTCTTAACTGGGAGCATGGCATGTTAGAGGAACTGTGGTTTGTATCAGTTTCAGAAGAAGAGTTGACTAGATATGGTCCGTATGTGTAGGAAACACCGTTATTTTGTTCTGACCACAGTCACGTTTCCTGCTGTATTAGAGACACTTAGAAAGCAAGAGCGTGCTTCTTGCTCTAAAGCAGAGTGTGTTTCATGGATGAGAACTGTGCTGCGTGTTTCCCTTCAGAAATGGAGTTAAATTCCAGGCTCTGTGTCTTCCTACAAGCAAGACATCATTTCAGGTAAACTCAGTCACTTTTCAGCTCAAATGAATATAAATCGTTTACAAAGATCACACGTTTCTCGCTCTTAACTGAAAAGCATTGGATGTTAGATGACTTGTCGTTTGTATCAGTTTCAGGAGCAGAGTTGAACTAGCTATGATCCGTATGTGTAGGAAACACCGTTCTTTTGTTCTGAGCTCACTCACGTTTCTTGCTCTATTAGAGACTCTAGAAAGCAAGAGCATGCTTCTTCCTATACGCAGAGTGCGTTTCCTCGTGAGAACTGTGCTGTGTGTTTCCCTTCAGAAATGGAGTTAAATCACAGGCTCTGTATCTTCCTACAAGCAAGACTTCCTTTCACGTAAACTCAGTCACCTTTCAGCTCAAACAAAGCTACATCGTTCACGTATCCCACACGTTACTTGCTCTTACCTGTGAAGCATTGGATGTTAGAGGACCTGTGGTTTGTGACATTTTCAGAAGCAGAGTTGAACTAGCAATGGTCTGTATGTGTAGGAAACACCGTTCTTTTGGTCTGAGTACACTCAAGTTTCTGGCTCTATTAGAGACTCTGGAAAGCAAGGGCATGCTTCTTGCTCTAAAGCAGAGTGTGTTTAATGGATGAGTACTGTGCTGTGTGTTTTTCTTCAGAAATGGAGTTAAATTCCAGGCTCTGTGTATTCCTACAAGCAAGACATCTTTTCAGGTAAACTCAGTCACTATTCACCTCAAAGGAAGCTACATCGTTCTCGAAGCTCACATGTTTCTCGCTCTTAACTGGAAAGCATGGCATGTTAGAGCAACTGTGGTTTGTATCAGTTACAGAAGAAGAGTTGACCTAGATATGGTCTGTATGTGTAGGAAACACCGATATTTTGTTCTGACCCCAGTCACATTTCCTGCTCTAGTAGAGACTCTTAGAAAGCAAGAGCATGCTTCTTGCTCTAAAGCAGAGTGTGTTTCATGGATGAGAACTGTGCTGTGTTTTTCCCTTCAGAAATGGAGTTAAATCCCAAGCTCTGTGTCTTCCTACAAGCAAGACATTTTTTCAGGTAAACTCAGTCACGTTTCAGCTCAAAGGAAGCTACACCGTTCACGAAGCTCACATGTTTCTCGCTCTTAATTGGAAAACATTGCATGTTAGAGGAACTGTGGTTTGTATCAGTTTCAGAAGAAGAGTTGACCTAGACATGGTCCGTAAGTGTAGAAAAAACTGTTATTTTTTTCTGACCACAGTCACGTTTCTTGCTGTATTAGAGACTCTTAGAAAGCAAGTGCGTGCTTCTTGCTTTAAAGCAGAGTGTGTTTCATGGATGAGAACTGTGCTGTGTGTTTCCCTTCAGAAATGGAGTTAAATTCAAGGCCCCATGTCTTCCTACAAGCAAGAAATCATTTCATGTAAACGCAGTCACTTTTCAGCTCAAATGAATATAAATTGTTTACGAAGCTCACATGTTTCTTGCTCTTAAGTGAAAAGCATTGTATGTTAGATGACTTGTGGTTTGTATCAGTTTCAGAAGCAGAGTTGAACTAGCTATGGTCCGTATGAGTAGGAAACACCGTTCATTTGTTCTGAGCTCACTCACGTTACCTGCTCTATTAGAGACCCTAGAAAGCAAGAGCATGCTTTGTGCTCTAAAGCAGAGTGTGTTTCATGGATGAGAACTGTGTTGTGTGTTTCCCTTCAGAAATGCAGTTAAATCCCAGGCTCTGTATCTTCCTACAAGCAAGATATCTTTTCGTGTAAACTCAGTCACTTATCAGCTCAAAGGAAGCTATATCATTCACGAAGCTCACATGTATCTCGCTCTTAACTGGAAAGCTTTGCATCTTAGAGTAACTGTGGTTTGTATCAGTTTCAGAAGAAGAGTTGACCTAGATATCGTCCGTATGTGTAGGAAACACCGTTATTTTGTTCTGACCACAGTCACGTTTCCTGCTCTATTAGAGACTCTTAGAAAGCAAGAGCGTGCTTCTTGCTCTAAAGCAGTGTGTGTTTCATGGATGAGAACTGTGCTGTGTGTTTCCCTTCAGAAATGGAGTTAAATTACAGGCTCTGTGTATTCCTACAAGCAAGACATCTTTTCAGGTAAACTCAGTCACTATTCAGCTCAAAGGAAGGTACATCGTTCACGAAGCTCACATGTTTCTCCCTCTTAACTGGGAGCATGGCATGTTAGAGGAACTGTGGTTTGTATCAGTTTCAGAAGAAGAGTTGACTAGATATGGTCCGTATGTGTAGGAAACACCGTTATTTTGTTCTGACCACAGTCACGTTTCCTGCAGTATTAGAGACTCTTAGAAAGCAAGTGCGTGCTTCTTGCTCTCAAGCAGAGTGTGTTTCATGGATGAGAACTGTGCTGTGTGTATCCCTTCAGAAATTGAGTTAAATCCCAGGCTCTGTGTCTTCCTACAAGGAAGACATCTTTTCAGGTAAACTCAGTCACTATTCACCTCAAAGGAAGCAACATCATTCACAAAGCTCACACATTTCTCGCTCTTAACTTGAAAGCATTGCATGTTAATGGAACTGTGCTTTGTATCAGATGCAGAAGAAAGGTTGACCTAGATATGGTCCGTATGTGTAGGAAACACCGTTATTTTGTTCTGACCACAGTCACGTTTCCTGCTGTATTAGAGACACTTAGAAAGCAAGAGCGTGCTTCTTGCTCTAAAGCAGAGTGTGTTTCATGGATGAGAACTGTGCTGCGTGTTTCCCTTCAGAAATGGAGTTAAATTCCAGGCTCTGTGTCTTCCTACAAGCAAGACATCATTTCAGGTAAACTCAGTCACTTTTCAGCTCAAATGAATATAAATCGTTTACAAAGATCACACGTTTCTCGCTCTTAACTGAAAAGCATTGGATGTTAGATGACTTGTCGTTTGTATCAGTTTCAGGAGCAGAGTTGAACTAGCTATGATCCGTATGTGTAGGAAACACCGTTCTTTTGTTCTGAGCTCACTCACGTTTCTTGCTCTATTAGAGACTCTAGAAAGCAAGAGCATGCTTCTTCCTATACGCAGAGTGCGTTTCCTCGTGAGAACTGTGCTGTGTGTTTCCCTTCAGAAATGGAGTTAAATCACAGGCTCTGTATCTTCCTACAAGCAAGACTTCCTTTCACGTAAACTCAGTCACCTTTCAGCTCAAACAAAGCTACATCGTTCACATATCTCACACGTTACTTGCTCTTACCTGTGAAGCATTGGATGTTAGAGGACCTGTGGTTTGTGACATTTTCAGAAGCAGAGTTGAACTAGCAATGGTCTGTATGTGTAGGAAACACCGTTCTTTTGGTCTGAGTACACTCAAGTTTCTGGCTCTATTAGAGACTCTGGAAAGCAAGGGCATGCTTCTTGCTCTAAAGCAGAGTGTGTTTAATGGATGAGTACTGTGCTGTGTGTTTTTCTTCAGAAATGGAGTTAAATTCCAGGCTCTGTGTATTCCTACAAGCAAGACATCTTTTCAGGTAAACTCAGTCACTATTCACCTCAAAGGAAGCTACATCGTTCTCGAAGCTCACATGTTTCTCGCTCTTAACTTGAAAGCATGGCATGTTAGAGCAACTGTGGTTTGTATCAGTTACAGAAGAAGAGTTGACCTAGATATGGTCTGTATGTGTAGGAAACACCGATATTTTGTTCTGACCCCAGTCACATTTCCTGCTCTAGTAGAGACTCTTAGAAAGCAAGAGCATGCTTCTTGCTCTAAAGCAGAGTGTGTTTCATGGATGAGAACTGTGCTGTGTTTTTCCCTTCAGAAATGGAGTTAAATCCCAAGCTCTGTGTCTTCCTACAAGCAAGACATTTTTTCAGGTAAACTCAGTCACGTTTCAGCTCAAAGGAAGCTACACCGTTCACGAAGCTCACATGTTTCTCGCTCTTAATTGGAAAACATTGCATGTTAGAGGAACTGTGGTTTGTATCAGTTTCAGAAGAAGAGTTGACCTAGACATGGTCCGTATGTGTAGAAAAAACTGTTATTTTTTTCTGACCACAGTCACGTTTCTTGCTGTATTAGAGACTCTTAGAAAGCAAGTGCGTGCTTCTTGCTTTAAAGCAGAGTGTGTTTCATGGATGAGAACTGTGCTGTGTGTTTCCCTTCAGAAATGGAGTTAAATTCCAGGCCCCATGTCTTCCTACAAGCAAGAAATCATTTCATGTAAACGCAGTCACTTTTCAGCTCAAATGAATATAAATTGTTTACGAAGCTCACATGTTTCTTGCTCTTAAGTGAAAAGCATTGTATGTTAGATGACTTGTGGTTTGTATCAGTTTCAGAAGCAGAGTTGAACTAGCTATGGTCCGTATGAGTAGGAAACACCGTTCATTTGTTCTGAGCTCACTCACGTTACCTGCTCTATTAGAGACCCTAGAAAGCAAGAGCATGCTTTGTGCTCTAAAGCAGAGTGTGTTTCATGGATGAGAACTGTGTTGTGTGTTTCCCTTCAGAAATGCAGTTAAATCCCAGGCTCTGTATCTTCCTACAAGCAAGATATCTTTTCGTGTAAACTCAGTCACTTATCAGCTCAAAGGAAGCTATATCATTCACGAAGCTCACATGTATCTCGCTCTTAACTGGAATGCTTTGCATCTTAGAGTAACTGTGGTTTGTATCAGTTTCAGAAGAAGAGTTGACCTAGATATCGTCCGTATGTGTAGGAAACACCGTTATTTTGTTCTGACCACAGTCACGTTTCCTGCTCTATTACAGACTCTTAGAAAGCAAGAGCGTGCTTCTTGCTCTAAAGCAGTGTGTGTTTCATGGATGAGAACTGTGCTGTGTGTTTCCCTTCAGAAATGGAGTTAAATTCCAGGCTCTGTGTCTTCCTACAAGGAAGACATCTTTTCAGGTAAACTCAGTCACTATTCACTTCAAAGGAAGCAACATCGTTCACAAAGCTCACACGTTTCTCGCTCTTAACATGAAAGCATTGCATGTTAATGGAACTGTGCTTTGTATAAGTTGCAGAAGAAAGGTTGACCTAGATATGGTCCGTATGTGTAGGAAGCACCGTTATTTTGTTCTGACCACAGTCATTATTCCTGCTGTATTAAAGACACTTAGAAAGCAAGAGCGTGCTTCTTGCTCTAAAGCTGACTGTGTTTCATGGATGAGAACTGTGCTGTGTGTTTCCCTTCAGAAATGGAGTTAAATTCCAGGCCCCGTGTCTTCCCACAAGCAAGAAAACATTTCAGGTAAACGCAGTCACTTTTCAGCTCAAATGAATATAAATTGTTTACAAAGCTCACACGTTTCTCGCTCTTAACATGAAAAGCATTGGATGTTAGATGACTTGTGGTTTGTATCAGTTTCAGAAGCAGAGTTGAACTAGCTATGGTCCGTATGAGTAGGAAACACCGTTCTTTTGTTCTGAGCTCACTCACGTTACCTGCTCTATTAGAGACCCTAGAAAGCAAGAGCATGCTTTGTGCTCTAAAGCAGAGTGTGTTTCATGGATGAGAACTGTGTTGTGTGTTTCCCTTCAGAAATGGAGTTAAATCCCAGGCTCTGTATCTTCCTACAAGCAAGACATCTTTTCGGGTAAACTCAGTCACTTTTCAGCTCAATGAAGCTATATCATTCACGAAGCTCACATGTATCTCGCTCTTAACTGGAAAGCTTTGCATCTTAGAGTAACTGTGGTTTGTATCAGTTTCAGAAGAAGAGTTGACCTAGAATCGTCCGTATGTGTAGGAAACACCGTTATTTTGTTCTGACCACAGTCACGTTTCCTGCTGTATTAGAAACTCTTAGAAAGCAAGTGCGTGCTTCTTGCTCTAAAGCAGAGTTTGTTTCATGGATGAGAACTGCGCTGTGTGTATCCCTTCAGAAATGGAGTTAAATCCAAGGCTCTGTGTCTTCCTACAAGCAAGACATCATTTCAGGTAAACGCAGTCACTTTTCAGCTCAAATGAATATAAATCGTTTACAAAGCTCACACGTTTCTTGCTCTTAACTGAAAAGCATTGGATGTTAGATGACTTGTGGTTCGTATCCGTTTCAGAAGTAGAGTTTAACTAGCAATGGTCCGTATGTCTAGGAAACACCGTTCTTTTCTTCAGAATACCCTCAAGCTTCTGGCTCTATTAGAGACTCTAGAAAGGAACAGCATGCTTCTTGCTCTAAAACAGAGTGTGTTTCATGGATGAGAACTGTGCTGTGTGTTTCCCTTCAGAAAGGGAGTTAAATCACAGGCTCTGTATCTTCCTACAATCAAGACTTCATTTCACGTAAACTCAGTCACCTTGCACTCAAACAAACGTACATCGTTCACAGAGTTCACACGTTTCTTGCTCTTAACTGTAAAGCATTGGATGTTAGAGGACCTGTGGTTTGTATCAGTTTTAGTAGAACAGTTGACCTAGATATGATCTGTATGTGTAGGAAAAACCATTATTTTGTTCTGACCACAGTCACGTTTCCTGCTGTATTAGAGATTCTTAGAAAGCAAGAGCGTGCTTCTTGCTCTAAAGCAGAGTGTGTTTCATGGATGAGAACTCTTCTGTGTGTTTCCCTTCAGAAATGGAGTTAAGTTCCACAATCCGTGTCTTCCTACAAGCAAGACATCATTTCAGGTAAACGCAGTCAAATTGCAGGTCTAATGAATATAAATCGTTTATGAAGCTCACACGTTTCTTGCTCTTAACTGAAAAGCATTGGATGTTAGATGACTTGTGGTTTGTATCAGTTTCAGCAGCAGCCTTGAACCAACAGTGGTCCGTATGTGTAGGGAACACCGTTTTTTTGATCTGGGCACACTCACGTTTCCTGCTCTATTAGAGACACTAGAAAGCAAGAGCGTGCATCTTCATATAAGCAGA
Source organism: Onychomys leucogaster (assembly GCA_949786385.1). Taxonomy (NCBI): domain Eukaryota; kingdom Metazoa; phylum Chordata; class Mammalia; order Rodentia; family Cricetidae; genus Onychomys; species Onychomys leucogaster. The sequence continues at coordinate 80,915 of CATKUP010000345.1, forward strand.
GTGTGTTTCATCGTGAGTACTGTGCTGTGTGTTTCCCTTCAGAAAAGGAGTTAAATCACAGGCTCTGTATCTTCCTACAAGCAAGACTTCCTTTCACGTAAACTCAGTCACCTTTCAGCTCAAACAAAGCTACATCGTTCACGTATCTCACACGTTACTTGCTCTTACCTGTGAAGCATTGGATGTTAGAGGACCTGTGGTTTGTGTCATTTTCAGAAGCAGAGTTGAACTAGCAATGGTCTGTATGTGTAGGAAACACCGTTCTTTTGGTCTGAGTACCCTCAAGTTTCTGGCTCTATTAGAGACTCTGGAAAGCAAGGGCATGCTTCTTGCTCTAAAGCAGAGTGTGTTTAATGGATGAGTACTGTGCTGTGTGTTTCCCTTCAGAAATGGAGTTAAATTCCAGGCTCTGTGTATTCCTACAAGCAAGACATCTTTTCAGGTAAACTCAGTCACTATTCACCTCAAAGGAAGCTACATCGTTCACGAAGCTCACATGTCTCTTGCTCTTAACTGGAAAGCATGGCATGTTAGAGGAACTCTGGTTTGTATCAGTTTCAGAAGAAGAGTTGACCTAGATATGGTCCGTATGTGTAGGAAACACCGATATTTTGTTCTGACCACAGTCACATTTCCTGCTCTAGTAGAGACTCTTAGAAAGCAAGAGCATGCTTCTTGCTCTAAAGCAGAGTGTGTTTCATGGATGAGAACTGTGCTGTGTTGTTCCCTTCAGAAATGGAGTTAAATCCCAAGCTCTGTGTCTTCCTACAAGCAAGACATTTTTTCAGGTAAACTCAGTCACGTTTCAGCTCAAAGGAAGCTACACCGTTCACGAAGCTCACATGTTTCTCGCTCTTAATTGGAAAACATTGCATGTTAGAGGAACTGTGGTTTGTATCAGTTTCAGAAGAAGAGTTGACCTAGACATGTTCCGTATGTGTAGAAAAAACTGTTATTTTTTTCTGACCACAGTCACGTTTCTTGCTGTATTAGAGACTCTTAGAAAGCAAGTGTGTGCTTCTTGCTTTAAAGCAGAGTGTGTTTCATGGATGAGAACTGTGCTGTGTGTTTCCCTTCAGAAATGGAGTTAAATTCCAGGCCCCATGTCTTCCTACAAGCAAGAAATCATTTCATGTAAACGCAGTCACTTTTCAGCTCAAATGAATATAAATTGTTTACGAAGCTCACATGTTTCTTGCTCTTAAGTGAAAAGCATTGTATGTTAGATGACTTGTGGTTTGTATCAGTTTCAGAAGCAGAGTTGAACTAGCTATGGTCCGTATGAGTAGGAAACACCGTTCATTTGTTCTGAGCTCACTTACCTTACCTGCTCTATTAGAGACCCTAGAAAGCAAGAGCATGCTTTGTGCTCTAAAGCAGAGTGTGTTTCGTGGATGAGAACTGTGTTGTGTGTTTCCCTTCAGAAATGCAGTTAAATCCCAGGCTCTGTATCTTCCTACAAGCAAGACATCTTTTCGTGTAAACTCAGTCACTTATCAGCTCAAAGGAAGCTATATCATTCACGAAGCTCACATGTATCTCGCTCTTAACTGGAAAGCTTTGCATCTTAGAGTAACTGTGGTTTGTATCAGTTTCAGAAGAAGAGTTGACCTAGATATCGTCCGTATGTGTAGGAAACACCGTTATTTTGTTCTGACCACAGTCACGTTTCCTGCTCTATTAGAGACTCTTAGAAAGCAAGAGCGTGCTTCTTGCTCTACAGCAGTGTGTGTTTCATGGATGAGAACTGTGCTGTGTGTTTCCCTTCAGAAATGGAGTTAAATTCCAGGCTCTGTGTCTTCCTACAAGGAAGACATCTTTTCAGGTAAACTCAGTCACTATTCACCTCAAAGGAAGCAACATCGTTCACAAAGCTCACACGTTTCTCGCTCTTAACATGAAAGCATTGCATGTTAATGGAACTGTGCTTTGTATAAGTTGCAGAAGAAAGGTTGACCTAGATATGGTCCGTATGTGTAGGAAGCACCGTTATTTTGTTCTGACCACAGTCATTATTCCTGCTGTATTAGAGACACTTAGAAAGCAAGAGCGTGCTTCTTGCTCTAAAGCTGACTGTGTTTCATGGATGAGAACTGTGCTGTGTGTTTCCCTTCAGAAATGGAGTTAAATTCCAGGCCCCGTGTCTTCCCACAAGCAAGAAAACATTTCAGGTAAACGCAGTCACTTTTCAGCTCAAATGAATATAAATTGTTTACAAAGCTCACACGTTTCTCGCTCTTAACATGAAAAGCATTGGATGTTAGATGACTTGTGGTTTGTATCAGTTTCAGAAGCAGAGTTGAACTAGCTATGGTCCGTATGAGTAGGAAACACCGTTCTTTTGTTCTGAGCTCACTCACGTTACCTGCTCTATTAGAGACCCTAGAAAGCAAGAGCATGCTTTGTGCTCTAAAGCAGAGTGTGTTTCATGGATGAGAACTGTGTTGTGTGTTTCCCTTCAGAAATGGAGTTAAATCCCAGGCTCTGTATCTTCCTACAAGCAAGACATCTTTTCGGGTAAACTCAGTCACTTTTCAGCTCAATGAAGCTATATCATTCACGAAGCTCACATGTATCTCGCTCTTAACTGGAAAGCTTTGCATCTTAGAGTAACTGTGGTTTGTATCAGTTTCAGAAGAAGAGTTGACCTAGAATCGTCCGTATGTGTAGGAAACACCGTTATTTTGTTCTGACCACAGTCACGTTTCCTGCTGTATTAGAGACTCTTAGAAAGCAAGTGCGTGCTTCTTGCTCTAAAGCAGAGTTTGTTTCATGGATGAGAACTGCGCTGTGTGTATCCCTTCAGAAATGGAGTTAAATCCAAGGCTCTGTGTCTTCCTACAAGCAAGACATCATTTCAGGTAAACGCAGTCACTTTTCAGCTCAAATGAATATAAATCGTTTACAAAGCTCACACGTTTCTTGCTCTTAACTGAAAAGCATTGGATGTTAGATGACTTGTGGTTCGTATCCGTTTCAGAAGTAGAGTTTAACTAGCAATGGTCCGTATGTCTAGGAAACACCGTTCTTTTCTTCATAATACCCTCAAGCTTCTGGCTCTATTAGAGACTCTAGAAAGGAACAGCATGCTTCTTGCTCTAAAACAGAGTGTGTTTCATGGATGAGAACTGTGCTGTGTGTTTCCCTTCAGAATGGGAGTTAAATCACAGGCTCTGTATCTTCCTACAATCAAGACTTCATTTCACGTAAACTCAGTCACCTTGCACTCAAACAAACGTACATCGTTCACAGAGTTCACACGTTTCTTGCTCTTAACTGTAAAGCATTGGATGTTAGAGGACCTGTGGTTTGTATCAGTTTTAGTAGAACAGTTGACCTAGATATGATTTGTATGTGTAGGAAAAACCGTTATTTTGTTCTGACCACAGTCATGTTTCCTGCTGTATTAGAGATTCTTAGAAAGCAAGAGCGTGCTTCTTGCTCTAAAGCAGAGTGTGTTTCATGGATGAGAACTCTTCTGTGTGTTTCCCTTCAGAAATGGAGTTAAGTTCCACAATCCGTGTCTTCCTACAAGCAAGACATCATTTCAGGTAAACGCAGTCAAATTGCAGGTCTAATGAATATAAATCGTTTATGAAGCTCACACGTTTCTTGCTCTTAACTGAAAAGCATTGGATGTTAGATGACTTGTGGTTTGTATCAGTTTCAGGAGCAGCCTTGAACCAACAGTGGTCCGTATGTGTAGGGAACACCGTTTTTTTGATCTGGGCACATTCACGTTTCCTGCTCTATTAGAGACTCTAGAAAGCAAGAGCGTGCATCTTCATATAAGCAGAGTGTGTTTCATCGTGAGTACTGTGCTGTGTGTTTCCCTTCAGAAAAGGAGTTAAATCACAGGCTCTGTATCTTCCTACAAGCAAGACTTCCTTTCACGTAAACTCAGTCACCTTTCAGCTCAAACAAAGCTACATCGTTCACGTATCTCACACGTTACTTGCTCTTACCTGTGAAGCATTGGATGTTAGAGGACCTGTGGTTTGTGTCATTTTCAGAAGCAGAGTTGAACTAGCAATGGTCTGTATGTGTAGGAAACACCGTTCTTTTGGTCTGAGTACCCTCAAGTTTCTGGCTCTATTAGAGACTCTGGAAAGCAAGGGCATGCTTCTTGCTCTAAAGCAGAGTGTGTTTAATGAATGAGTACTGTGCTGTGTGTTTCCCTTCAGAAATGGAGTTAAATTCCAGGCTCTGTGTATTCCTACAAGCAAGACATCTTTTCAGGTAAACTCAGTCACTATTCACCTCAAAGGAAGCTACATCGTTCACGAAGCTCACATGTTTCTTGCTCTTAACTGGAAAGCATGGCATGTTAGAGGAACTGTGGTTTGTATCAGTTTCAGAAGAAGAGTTGACCTAGATATGGTCCGTATGTGTAGGAAACACCGATATTTTGTTCTGACCACAGTCACATTTCCTGCTCTAGTAGAGACTCTTAGAAAGCAAGAGCATGCTTCTTGCTCTAAAGCAGAGTGTGTTTCATGGATGAGAACTGTGCTGTGTTGTTCCCTTCAGAAATGGAGTGAAATCCCAAGCTCTGTGTCTTCCTACAAGCAAGACATTTTTTCAGGTAAACTCAGTCACGTTTCAGCTCAAAGGAAGCTACATCGTTCACGAAGCTCACATGTTTCTCGCTCTTAATTGGAAAACATTGCATGTTAGAGGAACTGTGGTTTGTATCAGTTTCAGAAGAAGAGTTGACCTAGATTTGGTCCGTATGTGTAGAAAAACCTGTTATTTTTTTCTGACCACAGTCACGTTTCCTGCTGTATTAGAGACTCTTAGAAAGCAAGTGCGTGCTTCTTGCTCTAAAGCAGAGTGTGTTTCATGGATGAGAACTGTGCTGTGTGTTTCCCTTCAGAAATGGAGATAAATTCCAGGCCCAGTGTCTTCCTACAAGCAAGAAATCATTTCAGGTAAACGCAGTCACTTTTCAGCTCAAATGAATATAAATTGTTTACGAAGCTCACACGTTTCTCGCTCTTAAGTGAAAAGCATTGGATGTTAAATGACTTGTGGTTTGTATCAGTTTCAGAAGCAGAGTTGAACTAGCTATGGTCCGTATGAGTAGGAAACACCGTTCATTTGTTCTGAGCTCACTCACGTTACCTGCTCTATTAGAGACCCTAGAAAGCAATAGCATGCTTTGTGCTCTAAAGCAGAGTGTGTTTCATGGATGAGAACTGTGTTGTGTGTTTCCCTTCAGAAATGCAGTTAAATCCCAGGCTCTGTATCTTCCTACAAGCAAGACATCTTTTCGGGTAAACTCAGTCACTTTTCAGCTCAAAGGAAGCTATATCATTCACGAAGCTCACATGTATCTCGCTCTTAACTGGAAAGCTTTGCATCTTAGAGTAACTGTGGTTTGTATCAGTTTCAGAAGAGGAGTTGACCAAGATATCGTCCGTATGTGTAGGAAACACCGTTATTTTCTTCTGACCACAGTCACGTTTCCTGCTGTATTAGAGACTCTTAGAAAGCAAAAGCGTAATTCTTGCTCTAAAGCAGTGTGTGTTTCATGGATGAGAACTGTGCTGTGTGTTTCCCTTCAGAAATGGAGTTAAATTCCAGGCTCTGTGTCTTCCTACAAGGAAGACATCTTTTCAGGTAAACTCAGTCACTATCCACGTCAAAGGAAGCTACATCGTTCACGAAGCTCACACGTTTCTCACTCTTAACTTGAAAGCATTGCATGTTAATGGAACTGTGCTTTGTATCAGTTGCAGAAGAAAGGTTGACTAGATATGGTCCGTATGTGTAGGAAACACCGTTATTTTGTTCTGACCACAGTCACGTTTCCTGCTGTATTAGAGACACTTAGAAAGCAAGAGCGTTCTTCTTGCTCTAAAGCAGAGTGAGTTTCATGGATGAGTACTGTGCTGCGTGTTTGCCTTCAGAAATGGAGTTATATTCCAGGCTCTGTGTCTTCCTACAAGCAAGACATTTTTTCAGGTAAACTCAGTCACGTTTCAGCTCAAAGGAAGCTACATCGTTCACGAAGCTCACATGTTTCTCGCTCTTAATTGGCAAACATTGCATGTTAGAGGAACTGTGGTTTGTATGAGTTTCAGAAGAAGAGTTGACCTAGATATCGTCCATATGTGTAGGAAACACCGTTATTTTGTTCTGACCACAGTCACGTTTCCTGCTGTATTAGAGACTCTTAGAAAACAAGAGCGTGCTTCTTGCTCTAAAGCAGTGTGTGTTTCATGGATGAGAACTGTGCTGTGTGTTTCCCTTCAGAAATGGTGTTATATTCCAGGCTCTGTGTCTTCCTACAAGCAAGCCATCTTTTCAGGTAAACTCAGTCACTTTTCAGCTCTAATGAATATAAATCATTTACGAAGCTCACATGTTTCTCGCTCTTATCTGAAAAGCATTGTATTTTAGATGACTTGTGGTTTGTATCAGTTGCAGAAGCAGAGTTGAACTAGCAATGGTCCGTAAGTGCACGAAACACCGTTCTTTTGTTCTGAGCACACTCACATTTCCTGCTCTATTAGAGACTCTAGAAAGCAAGAGCGTGCTTCTTCCTATACGCAGAGTGTGTTTCATCGTGAGAACTGTGCTGTGTGTTTCCCTTCAGAAATGGAGTTAAATCACAGGCTCTGTATCTTCCTACAAGCAAGACTTTGTTTCACGTAAATTCATTCACCATTCAGCTCAAACAAAGCTACATCGTTCATGTAGCTCACAAGTTTCTTGCTCTTAACTGTAAAGCATTGGATGTTAGAGGACCTGTGGTTTGTATCAGTTTCAGAAGCGGAGTTGAACTAGCAATGGTCCGTATGTGTAGGAAACACCGTTCTTTTGTTCAGAGTACCCTCAAGTTTCTGGCTCTATTAGAGACTCTAGAAAGCAAGAGCATGCTTTGTGCTCTAAAGCAGAGTGTGTTCCATGGATGAGAACTGTGCTGTGTATTTCCCTTCAGAAATGGAGTTAAATTCTAGGCTCTGTGTGTTCCTAAAAGCAAGAATTCATTTCAGGTAAACGCAGTCACTTTTCAGCTCAAATGAATATAAATCATTTACGAAGCTCACATGTTTCTCGCTCTTAACCGAAAAGCAATGGATGTTAGATGACTGGTGGTTTGTATCAGTTTCAGAAGCAGAGTTTAACTAAATATGGTCCGTGTGGGTAGGAAACACCGTTGTTTTTTTCTGACCACAGTCACATTTCCTCCTGTATTAGAGACTCTTAGATATAAAGAGCGTGCTTCTTGCTCTAAAGCAGAGTGTGTTTCATGGATGAGAACTGTGCTGTGTGTTTCCCTTTACAAATGGAGTTAAATTCCAGGCTCTGTGTCTTCCTACAACAAGACATCATTTCATGTAAACGTAGTCACTTTTCAGCTCAAATGAATAGAAATCATTTACCAAGCTCACACGTTTCTCGCTCTTAATTGAAAAGCATTGGATGTTACATGACTTGTGGTTTGTATCAGTTTCAGAAGCAGAGTTGAACTAGCTATGGTCAGTATGTGTAGGAAACACCGTTCTTTTGTTCTGAGCACCCTCACATTTCCTGCTCTATTAGAGACTCTAGAAAGCAAGAGCATGCTTCTTCCTATACACAGAGTGTGTTTCATCGTGAGAACTGTGCTTTGTGTTTCCCTTCAGAAATGGAGTTAAATCACAGGCTCTGTGTCTTCCTACAAGCAAGACATCATTTCAGGTAAACTCAGTCACTTTTCAGCTCAAATGAATATAAATCATTTACAAAGCTCACACGTTTCTTGCTGTTAACTGAAAAGCATTGGATGTTAGATGACTTGTGGTTGGTATCCGTTTCAGAAGCAGAGTTTAATTAGCAATGGTCTCTATATGTAGGAAATACCGTTCTTTTCTTCAGAATACCCTCAAGATTCTGGCTCCATTAGAGACTCTAGAAAGGAAGAGCATGCTTTGTGCTCTATAGCAGAGTGTGTTTCATTGTGAGAACTGTGCTGTGTGTTTCCCTTCAGAAATTGAGTTAAATCACTGGCTCTGTATCTTCCTACAAGCAAGACTTCGTTAAACGTAAACTCAGTCACTTTTCAGCTCAAATGAATATAAATCGTTTACGAAGCTCACATGCTTCTCGTTCTTAACTGAAAAACATTGGATGTGAGATGACTGGTGGTTTGTATCGGTTTCAGAAGCAGAGTTGATCTAGCAATGGTCCGTATGTGTAGGAAACACCGTTCTTTTGTTCTTAGCACACTTTCATTTTTCTGGCTCTATTAGAGACTCTATAAAGCAAGAGCGTGCTTCTTGCTCTAAAGCAGAGTGTGTTTCACAGAGGACAACTGTGCTGTGTGTTTCCCTTCAGAAATGGAGTTAAATTCCAGGCCCAGTGTCTTCATACAAGCAAGACTTCATTTCAGGTAAACTCACACACGTTTCAGCTCAAACAAAGCTACATCTTTGATGAAGCTCACAGGTTTCTTGCTCTAACTGAAAAGCATTGTATATTAGAGGAACTGTGGTGTGTATCAGTTTCAGAAGAAGAGTTGACCTGATATGGTCCGTATGTGTAGGAAGCACCGTTATTTTGTTCAGAGTACCCTCAAGTTTCTGGCTCTATTAGAGACTCTAGAAAGCAAGAGCGTGCTTCTTGCTCTAAAGCAGAGTGTGTTTCATGGAGGGCAACTGTGCTTTGTGTTTCCCTTCAGAAATGGAGTTAAATTCCAGGCTCTGCGTCTTCCTACAAGCAAGATAACATTTCAGGTAAACACAGTTACTTTTCAGCTCAAATGAATATAAATAGTTTATGAAGCTCACATGTTTCTCGCTCTTAACTGAAAAGCATTGCATGTTAGAGGAACCGTGGTTTGTATCAGTTTCAGAAGAAGAGTTGTCCTAGATATGGTCAGTATGTGTAGGAAACACCGTTATTTTGTTCTGACCACCGTCAGTTTTCCTGCTGTTTAGAGACTTTTAGAAACCATGAGCGTGTTACTTGCTCTAAAGCAGAGTGTGTTTCATGGATGAGAACTGTGCTGTGTGTTTCCCTTCAAAAATGGAGTTAAATTCCAGGCTCTGGGTCTTCCTACAAGCAAGACCTCATTTCAGGCAATCGCAGTCACTTTTCAGCTCAAATGAATATAAATCGTTTACAAAGCTCACACGTTTCTCGCTCTTAACTGAAAAGCATTGGATGTTAGATGACTTGTGGTTTGTATCAGTTTCAGAAGCAGAGTTGAACTAGCTATGATCCGTATGTGTAGGAAACACCGTTCTTCTGTTCTGAGCACACTCACGTTTCCTGCTCTATTAGAGACTCTAGAAAGCAATAGCGTGCTTCTTCCTATACGCAGAGTGTGTTTCATGGATGAGAACTGTGCTGTGTGTTTCCCTTCAGAAATGGAGTTAAATTCCAGGCTCTGTGTCTTCCTACAAGCAAGACTTCATTTCAGGTAAACTCACTCACGTTTCAGCTCAAACAAATCTCCATCTTTAACGAAGCTCACAAGTTTCTTGCTCTAACTGAAAAGCATTGGATATTAGAGGAACTGTGGTTTGAATCAGTTTCAGAAGCAGAGTTTGACTAGATATGGTCTGTATGTGTAGGAAACTCCGTTATTTTGTTCTGAGCGCAATCATGTTTCCTGCTCTATTAGAGACTCTAGAAAGGAATAGAGTGCTTCTTCCAATACGCAGAGTGTGTTTCATGGATGAGAACTGTGCTGTGTGTTTCCCTTCAGAAATGGAGTTAAATCCCAGACTCTGTGTCTTCCTACAAGCAAGACAACTTTTCAGGTATACTCAGTCACTTTTAGGCTCAAAGGAAGCTACATCGTTCATGAAGCTCACAACTTTCTCTCTCTTAACTTGAAAGAATTTCATGTTACAGGAACTGTGATTTGTATCAGTTTCAGAAGAAGAGTTTACCTAGATGTGGTCAGTATGTGTAGGAAAAACCGTTATTTTCTTCTAACCACAGTCACATTTCCTGCTGGAATAGAGAAACTTAGAAAGCAGGAGCGTGCTTCTTGCTCTAAAGCAGAGTGTGTTTCATGCATGAGAACTGTGCTGTGTGTTTCCCTTCAGAATTGGAGTTAAATTCCAGGATCTGTGTCTTCCTACAAGCAAGACATCATTTCAGGAAAACTCAGTCACTTTTCAGCTCAAATGAATATAAATCATTTACCAAGCTCACACGTTTCTCGCTCTTAACTGAAAAGCATTGGAAGTTACATGACTTGTGGTTTGTATCAGTTTCAGAAAAAGAGTTGAACTAGCTATGATCCGTATGTGTAGGAAACACCGTTTTTTTTTTCTGAGCACCCTCACATTTCCTGCTCTATTAGAGACTGTAGAAAGCAAGACCGTGCTTCTTCCTATACGCAGATTGTCTTTCATCGTGAGAACTGTGCTGTGTGTTTCCCTTCAGAAATGGAGTTAAATTCCTGGCTGTGTCTTCCTACAAGCAAGACATCATTTCAGGAAACCTCAATCACTTTTCAGCTCAAATGAATATAAATCTTTTACAAAGCTCACACGTTTCTCGCTCTTACCTGAAAAGCATTGGATATTAGATGACCTGTGGTTTGTATCAGTTTCAGAAGCAGAGTTGAACTAGCAACGGTCCATATGTGTACGAAAAACAGTTCTTATTTTCTGATCACACTTTTAAGTTTCTGGCTCTATTAGAGACTCTAGAAAGCAAGAGCGTGCTTCTTGCTCTAAAGCAGAGTGTGTTTCATGGAGGGCAACTGTGCTTTGTGTTTCCCTTCAGAAATGGAGTTAAATTCCTGGCTGTGTCTTCCTACAAGCAAGACATCATTTCAGGAAACCTCAATCACTTTTCAGCTCAAATGAATATAAATCTTTTACGAAGCTCACATGTTTCTCGCTCTTAACTGAAAAGCAATGGATGTTAGAAGACTTGTGGTTTGTATCAGTTTCAGAAGCAGAGTTGACCTAAATATGGTCCGTGTGGGTAGGAAACACCGTTGTTTTTTTCTGACCACAGTCACGTTTCCTGCTGTATTAGAGACTCTTAGATATAAAGAGCGTGCTTCTTGCTCTAAAGCAGAGTGTGTTTCATGGATGAGAACTGTGCTGTGTGTTTCGCTTCAGAATTGGAGTTAAATTCCAGGCTCTGTGTCTTCCTACAAGCAAGACATCATTTCAGGTGAACGCAGTCACTTTTCAGCTCAAATGAATATAAATCTTTTACAAAGCTCACATGTTTCTCGCTCTTAACTGAAAAGCATTGGATGTTAGATCACTTGTGGTTTGTATCAGTTTCAGAAGCAGAGTTGAACTAGCAATGGTCCGTATGTGTAGGAAACATCGTTCTTTTGTTCAGAGTACCCTCAAGTTTCTGGCTCTATTAGAGACTCTAGAAAGCAAGAGCGTGCTTCTTGCTCTAAAGCAGAGTGTGTTTCATGGAGGGCAACTGTGCTTTGTGTTTCCCTTCAGAAATGGAGTTAAATTCCAGGCTCTGCGTCTTCCTACAAGCAAGATAACATTTCAGGTAAACACAGTTACTTTTCAGCTCAAATGAATATAAATAGTTTATGAAGCTCACATGTTTCTCGCTCTTAACTGAAAAGCATTGCATGTTAGAGGAACCGTGGTTTGTATCAGTTTCAGAAGAAGAGTTGTCCTAGATATGGTCAGTATGTGTAGGAAACACCGTTATTTTGTTCTGACCACCGTCAGTTTTCCTGCTGTTTAGAGACTTTTAGAAACCATGAGCGTGTTACTTGCTCTAAAGCAGAGTGTGTTTCATGGATGAGAACTGTGCTGTGTGTTTCCCTTCAAAAATGGAGTTAAATTCCAGGCTCTGGGTCTTCCTACAAGCAAGACCTCATTTCAGGCAATCGCAGTCACTTTTCAGCTCAAATGAATATAAATCGTTTACAAAGCTCACACGTTTCTCGCTCTTAACTGAAAAGCATTGGATGTTAGATGACTTGTGGTTTGTATCAGTTTCAGAAGCAGAGTTGAACTAGCTATGATCCGTATGTGTAGGAAACACCGTTCTTCTGTTCTGAGCACACTCACGTTTCCTGCTCTATTAGAGACTCTAGAAAGCAATAGTGTGCTTCTTCCTATACGCAGAGTGTGTTTCATGGATGAGAACTGTGCTGTGTGTTTCCCTTCAGAAATGGAGTTAAATTCCAGGCTCTGTGTCTTCCTACAAGCAAGACTTCATTTCAGGTAAACTCACTCACGTTTCAGCTCAAACAAATCTCCATCTTTAACGAAGCTCACAAGTTTCTTGCTCTAACTGAAAAGCATTGGATATTAGAGGAACTGTGGTTTGAATCAGTTTCAGAAGCAGAGTTTGACTAGATATGGTCTGTATGTGTAGGAAACTCCGTTATTTTGTTCTGAGCGCAATCATGTTTCCTGCTCTATTAGAGACTCTAGAAAGGAATAGAGTGCTTCTTCCAATACGCAGAGTGTGTTTCATGGATGAGAACTGTGCTGTGTGTTTCCCTTCAGAAATGGAGTTAAATCCCAGACTCTGTGTCTTCCTACAAGCAAGACAACTTTTCAGGTAAACTCAGTCACTTTTAGGCTCAAAGGAAGCTACATCGTTTATGAAGCTCACAAGTTTCTCTCTCTTAACTTGAAAGAATTTCATGTTACAGGAACTGTGATTTGTATCAGTTTCAGAAGAAGAGTTTACCTAGATGTGGTCAGTATGTGTAGGAAAAACCGTTATTTTCTTCTAACCACAGTCACATTTCCTGCTGGAATAGAGAAACTTAGAAAGCAGGAGCGTGCTTCTTGCTCTAAAGCAGAGAGTGTTTCATGCATGAGAACTGTGCTGTGTGTTTCCCTTCAGAATTGGAGTTAAATTCCAGGATCTGTGTCTTCCTACAAGCAAGACATCATTTCAGGAAAACTCAGTCACTTTTCAGCTCAAATGAATATAAATCATTTACCAAGCTCACATGTTTCTCGCTCTTAACTGAAAAGCATTGGATGTTACATGACTTGTGGTTTGTATCAGTTTCAGAAAAAGAGTTGAACTAGCTATGATCCGTATGTGTAGGAAACACCGTTTTTTTTTTTCTGAGCACCCTCACATTTCCTGCTCTATTAGAGACTGTAGAAAGCAAGACCGTGCTTCTTCCTATACGCAGATTGTCTTTCATCGTGAGAACTGTGCTGTGTGTTTCCCTTCAGAAATGGAGTTAAATTCCTGGCTGTGTCTTCCTACAAGCAAGACATCATTTCAGGAAACCTCAATCACTTTTCAGCTCAAATGAATATAAATCTTTTACAAAGCTCACACGTTTCTCGCTCTTACCTGAAAAGCATTGGATATTAGATGACCTGTGGTTTGTATCAGTTTCAGAAGCAGAGTTGAACTAGCAACGGTCCGTATGTGTACGAAAAACAGTTCTTATTTTCTGATCACACTTTTAAGTTTCTGGCTCTATTAGAGACTCTAGAAAGCAAGAGCGTGCTTCTTGCTCTAAAGCAGAGTGTGTTTCATGGAGGGCAACTGTGCTTTGTGTTTCCCTTCAGAAATGGAGTTAAATTCCTGGCTGTGTCTTCCTACAAGCAAGACATCATTTCAGGAAACCTCAATCACTTTTCAGCTCAAATGAATATAAATCTTTTACGAAGCTCACATGTTTCTCGCTCTTAACTGAAAAGCAATGGATGTTAGAAGACTTGTGGTTTGTATCAGTTTCAGAAGCAGAGTTGACCTAAATATGGTCCGTGTGGGTAGGAAACACCGTTGTTTTTTTCTGACCACAGTCACGTTTCCTGCTGTATTAGAGACTCTTAGATATAAAGAGCGTGCTTCTTGCTCTAAAGCAGAGTGTGTTTCATGGATGAGAACTGTGCTGTGTGTTTCGCTTCAGAATTGGAGTTAAATTCCAGGCTCTGTGTCTTCCTACAAGCAAGACATCATTTCAGGTGAACGCAGTCACTTTTCAGCTCAAATGAATATAAATCTTTTACAAAGCTCACATGTTTCTCGCTCTTAACTGAAAAGCATTGGATGTTAGATCACTTGTGGTTTGTATCAGTTTCAGAAGCAGAGTTGAACTAGCAATGGTCCGTATGTGTAGGAAACATCGTTCTTTTGTTCAGAGTACCCTCAAGTTTCTGGCTCTATTAGAGACTCTAGAAAGCAAGAGCGTGCTTCTTGCTCTAAAGCAGAGTGTGTTTCATGGAGGGCAACTGTGCTTTGTGTTTCCCTTCAGAAATGGAGTTAAATTCCAGGCTCTGCGTCTTCCTACAAGCAAGATAACATTTCAGGTAAACACAGTTACTTTTCAGCTCAAATGAATATAAATAGTTTATGAAGCTCACATGTTTCTCGCTCTTAACTGAAAAGCATTGCATGTTAGAGGAACCGTGGTTTGTATCAGTTTCAGAAGAAGAGTTGTCCTAGATATGGTCAGTATGTGTAGGAAACACCGTTATTTTGTTCTGACCACCGTCAGTTTTCCTGCTGTTTAGAGACTTTTAGAAACCATGAGCGTGTTACTTGCTCTAAAGCAGAGTGTGTTTCATGGATGAGAACTGTGCTGTGTGTTTCCCTTCAAAAATGGAGTTAAATTCCAGGCTCTGGGTCTTCCTACAAGCAAGACCTCATTTCAGGCAATCGCAGTCACTTTTCAGCTCAAATGAATATAAATCGTTTACAAAGCTCACACGTTTCTCGCTCTTAACTGAAAAGCATTGGATGTTAGATGACTTGTGGTTTGTATCAGTTTCAGAAGCAGAGTTGAACTAGCTATGATCCGTATGTGTAGGAAACACCGTTCTTCTGTTCTGAGCACACTCACGTTTCCTGCTCTATTAGAGACTCTAGAAAGCAATAGCGTGCTTCTTCCTATACGCAGAGTGTGTTTCATGGATGAGAACTGTGCTGTGTGTTTCCCTTCAGAAATGGAGTTAAATTCCAGGCTCTGTGTCTTCCTACAAGCAAGACTTCATTTCAGGTAAACTCACTCACGTTTCAGCTCAAACAAATCTCCATCTTTAACGAAGCTCACAAGTTTCTTGCTCTAACTGAAAAGCATTGGATATTAGAGGAACTGTGGTTTGAATCAGTTTCAGAAGCAGAGTTTGACTAGATATGGTCTGTATGTGTAGGAAACTCCGTTATTTTGTTCTGAGCGCAATCATGTTTCCTGCTCTATTAGAGACTCTAGAAAGGAATAGAGTGCTTCTTCCAATACGCAGAGTGTGTTTCATGGATGAGAACTGTGCTGTGTGTTTCCCTTCAGAAATGGAGTTAAATCCCAGACTCTGTGTCTTCCTACAAGCAAGACAACTTTTCAGGTATACTCAGTCACTTTTAGGCTCAAAGGAAGCTACATCGTTCATGAAGCTCACAACTTTCTCTCTCTTAACTTGAAAGCATTTCATGTTACAGGAACTGTGATTTGTATCAGTTTCAGAAGAAGAGTTTACCTAGATGTGGTCAGTATGTGTAGGAAAAACCGTTATTTTCTTCTAACCACAGTCACATTTCCTGCTGGAATAGAGAAACTTAGAAAGCAGGAGCGTGCTTCTTGCTCTAAAGCAGAGTGTGTTTCATGCATGAGAACTGTGCTGTGTGTTTCCCTTCAGAATTGGAGTTAAATTCCAGGATCTGTGTCTTCCTACAAGCAAGACATCATTTCAGGAAAACTCAGTCACTTTTCAGCTCAAATGAATATAAATCATTTACCAAGCTCACACGTTTCTCGCTCTTAACTGAAAAGCATTGGATGTTACATGACTTGTGGTTTGTATCAGTTTCAGAAAAAGAGTTGAACTAGCTATGATCCGTATGTGTAGGAAACACCTTTTTTTTTTTTTCTGAGCACCATCACATTTCCTGCTCTATTAGAGACTGTAGAAAGCAAGACCGTGCTTCTTCCTATACGCAGATTGTCTTTCATCGTGAGAACTGTGCTGTGTGTTTCCCTTCAGAAATGGAGTTAAATTCCTGGCTGTGTCTTCCTACAAGCAAGACATCATTTCAGGAAACCTCAATCACTTTTCAGCTCAAATGAATATAAATCTTTTACAAAGCTCACACGTTTCTCGCTCTTACCTGAAAAGCATTGGATATTAGATGACCTGTGGTTTGTATCAGTTTCAGAAGCAGAGTTGAACTAGCAACGGTCCGTATGTGTACGAAAAACAGTTCTTATTTTCTGATCACACTTTTAAGTTTCTGGCTCTATTAGAGACTCTAGAAAGCAAGAGCGTGCTTCTTGCTCTAAAGCAGAGTGTGTTTCATGGATGAGAACTGTGCTGTGTGTTTCCCTTCAGAAATGGAGTTAAATTCCAGGCTCTGTGTCTTCCTACAAGCAAGACATCATTTCAGGTAACCGCAGTCACTTTTCAGCTCAAACGAATATAAATCGTTTACAAAGCTCACACATTTCTCGCTCTTAACTGAAAAGCATTGGATGTTAGATGACTTGTGGTTTGTATCAGTTTCAGAAGCAGAGTTGAACTAGCTATGATCCGTATGTGTAGGAAACACCGTTCTTCTGTTCTGAGCACACTCACGTTTCCTGCTCTATTAGAGACTCTAGAATGCAATAGCATGCTTCTTCCTATACGCAGAGTGTGTTTCATGGATGAGAACTGTGCTTTGTGTTTCCCTTCAGAAATGGAGTTAAATTCCAGGCTCTGTGTCTTACTACAAGCAAAACTTTGTTTAATGTAAACTCAGTCATCTTTCGGCTCAAACAAATCTCCATCTTTTACGAAGCTCACACGTTTCTTGCTCTAAATTATAAGCATTGGATATTAGAGGAACTGTGGTTTGTATCAGTTTCAGAAGCAGAGTTTGACTAGATATGGTCTGTATGTGTAGGAAACTCTGTTATTTTGTTCTGAGCACAATCATGTTTCCTGCTCTATTAGAGACTATAGAAAGCAATAGCGTGCTTCTTCCTATACGCATTGTGTGTTTCATGGATGAGAACTGTGCTGTGTGTTTCCCTTAAGAAATGGAGTTAAATCCCAGACTCTGTGTCTTCCTACAAGCAAGACAACTTTTCAGGTAAACTCAGTCACTTTTAGGCTCAAAGGAAGCTACGTCGTTCATGAAGCTCACACGTTTCTCTCTCTTAACTTGAAAGCATTTCATGTTACAGGAACTGTGATTTGTATCAGTTACAGAAGAAGAGTTTACCTAGATATGGTCAGTATGTGTAGGAAAAACCGTTATTTTCTTCTGACCTCAATCACGTTTCCTGCTGTATTAGAGACTCTTAGAAATAAAGAGCATGCTTCTTGCTCTAAAGCAGAGTGTGTTTCATGGATGAGAACTGTGCTGTGTGTTGCCCTTCAGAAATGGAGTTAAATTCCAACCTCTGTGTCTTCCTACAAGCAAGATATCATTTCAGGTAAATTCAGTCACTTTTCAGCTCAAATGAATATAAATCGTTTACGAAGCTCACACGTTTCTTGCTCTTAACTGGAAAGCATTGGATGTTACATGACTTGTGGTTTGTATCAGTTTCAGAAACAGAGTTGAACTAGCTATGGTCAGTATGTGTAGGAAACACCGTTATTTTGTGCTGACCACTCTCACTTTTCCTGCTGTTTAGAGACTCTTAGAAAGCAAGAGCGTGTTTCTTGCTCTAAAGCAGAGTGTGTTTCATGGATGAGAACTGTGCTGTGTGTTTCCCTTCAAAAATGGAGTTAAATTCCAGGCTCTGGGTCTTCCTACAAGCAAGACGTCATTTCAGGTAACCGCAGTCACTTTTCAGCTCAAATGAATATAAATCTTTTACAAAGCTCACAGGTTTCTCGCTCTTAACTGAAAAGCATTGGATGTTAGATCACTTGTGGTTTGTATCAGTTTCAGAAGCAGAGTTGAACTAGCTATGATCCGTATGTGTAGGAAACTCCGTTCTTCTGTTCTGAGCACACTCACGTTTCGTGCTCTATTAGAGACTCTAGAATGCAATAGCGTGCTTCTTCCTATATGCAGAGTGTGTTTCATGGATGAGAACTGTGCTGTGTGTTTCCCTTCAGAAATGGAGTTAAATTCCAGGCTCTGTGTCTTACTACAAGCAAGACTTCATTTCAGGTAAACTCACTCACGTTTCAGCTCAAACAAATCTCCATCTTTAACGAAGCTCACACGTTTCTTGCTCTAACTGAAAAGCATTGGATATTAGAGGAACTGTGGTTTGTATCAGTTTCAGAAGCAGAGTTTGACTAGACATGGTCTGTATGTGTAGGAAACTCCGTTATTTTGTTCTGAGCACATCATGTTTCCTGCTCTATTAGAGACTCTAGAAAACAATAGCGTGCTTCTTCCTATAAGCATTGTGTGTTTCATGGATGAGAACTCTGCTGTGTGTTTCCCTTCAGAAATGGAGTTAAATCCCAGTCTCTGGGTCTTCCTACAAGCAAGACATCTTTTCAGGTAAACTCAGACACTTTTCAGCTCAAAGGAAGCTACATCGTTCACGAAGGTCACACGTTTCTCTCTCTTTACTGGAAAGCATTTCATGTTACAGGAACTGTGGTTTGTATCAGTTTCAGAAGAAGAGTTGACCTGATATGGTCCGTATGTGTAGGAAACACCGTTATTTTCTTCTGACCACAGTCACGTTTCCTGCTGTATTAGAGACTCTTAGAAATAAAGAGCATGCTTCTTGCTCTAAAGCAGAGTGTGTTTCATGGATGAGAACTGTGCTGTGTGTTGCCCTTCAGAAATGGAGTTAAATTCCAGGCTCTGTGTCTTCCTACAAGCAAGATATCATTTCAGGTAAATTCAGTCACTATTCAGCTCAAATAATATAAGTCGTTACGAAGCTCACACGTTTCTCGCTCTTAACTGAAAAGCATTGGATGTTACATGACTTGTGGTTTGTATCAGTTTCAGAAACAGAGTGGAACTAGCTATGGTCAGTATGTGTAGGAAACACCGTTATTTTGTTCTGACCACCGTCACATTTCCTGCTGTTTAGAGACTCTTAGAAAGCAAGAGCGTGTTTCTTGCTCTAAAGCAGAGTGTGTTTCATGGATGAGAACTGTGCTGTGTGTTTCCCTTCAGAAATGGAGTTAAATCACAGGCTCTGTATCTTCCTACAAGCAAGACTTCATTTCACGTAAACTCAGTCACCTTTCAGCTCAAACAAAGCTCCATTGTTCACGTAGCTCACAAGTTTCTTGCTCTTAACTGTAAAGCATATGATATTAGAGGACCTGTGGTTTGTATCAGCTACAGAAGCAGAGTTGAACTAGCAATGGTCCATATGTGTAGGAAACGGCGTTCTTTGTTCTGAGTACCCTCAATTTTCGTGCTCTATTAGAGACTCTAGAAAGCAAGAGCATGCTTCTTGCTCTAAAGCAGAGTGTGTTCCATGGATGAGAACTGTGCTGTGTGTTTCCCTTCAGAAATGGAGTTAAACCCAGTCTCTGTGTCTTCCTACAAGCAAGACATCTTTTCAGTTAAACTCAGACACTTTTCAGCTCAAAGGAAGCTACATCGTTCACGAAGCTCACACGTTTCTCTCTTTACTGGAAAGCATTTCATGTTACAGGAACTGTGGTTTGTATCAGTTTCAGAAGAAGAGTTGACCTGATATGGTCCGTATGTGTAGGAAGCACCGTTATTTTCTTCTGACCACCGTCACTTTTCCTGCTGTTTAGAGACTCTTTGAAAGCAAGAGCGTGTTTCTTGCTCTAAAGCAGAGTGTGTTTCATGGATGAAAACTGTGCCGTGTGTTTCCCTTCAAAAATGGAGTTAAATTCCATGCTCTGGGTCTTCCTACAAGCAAGACGTCATTTCAGGTAACAGCAGTCACTTTTCAGCTCAAATGAATATAAATCGTTTACGAAGCTCACATGTTTCTCGCTCTTAACTGAAAAGCATTGGATGTTAGATGACTTGTGGTTTGTATCAGTTGCAGAAGCAGAGTTGAACTAGCAATGGTCCATAAGTGCAGGAAACACCGTTCTTTGTTCTGAGCACACTCACGTTTCCTGCTCTATTAGAGACTCTAGAAAGCAAGAGCGTGCTTCTTCCTATACGCAGAGTGTGTTTCATCGTGAGAACTCTGCTTTGTGTTTCCCTTCAGAAATGGAGTTAAATCCCAGACTCTGTATCTTCCTACAAGCAAGACTTCATTTCACGTAAACTCAGTCACCTTTCAGCTCAAACAAAGCTACATTGTTCACGTAGCTCACAAGTTTCTTGCTCTTAACTGTAAAGCATATGATATTAGAGGACCTGTGGTTTGTATCAGCTACAGAAGCAGAGTTGAACTAGCAATGGTCTGTATGTGTAGGAAACGCCGTTCTTTTGTTCTGAGTATTCTCAAGTTCTGGCTCGATTAGAGACTCTAGAAAGCAAGAGCATGCTTCTTGCTCTAAAGCAGAGAGTGTTTCATGGATGAGAACTGTGCTGTGTGTTTCGATTCAGAAATGGAGTTAAATCCCAGGCTCTGTGTCCTCCTACAAGCAAGACATCTTTTCACGTAAACTCAGACACTTTTCAGCTCAAAGGAAGCTACATCGTTCACGAAGCTCACACATTTCGCGCTCTTAACTTGAAAGCATTGGATATTAGAAGAACTGTGGTTTGTATCAGTTTCAGAAGCAGAGTTGGACTAGATATGGTCCGTATGTGTAGGAAACACCGTTATTTGTTCTGAGCACACTCAGGTTTCCTGCTCTATTAGAGACTCTAGAAAGCAATATCGTGCTTCTTCCTATAAGTAGAGTGTGTTTCAAGGATGAGAACTGTGCTGTGTGTTTCCATTCAGAAATGGAGTTAAATTCCAGGCTCTGTGTCTTCCTACAAGCAAGACATCATTTCAGGAAACCTCAGTAACTTTTCAGCTCAAATGAATATAAATCGTTTACGAAGCTCACACGTTTCTCACTCTTAACTGAAAAGCATTGGATGTTAGATGACTTGTGGTTTGTATCAGTTTCAGAATCAGAGTTGAACTAGCTATGGTCCGAATGTGTAGGAAACACCGTTCTTTGTTCTGAGCACACTCACGTTTCATGCTGTATTACAGACTCTAGAAATCAATAGCGTGCTTCTTCCCATATGCAGAGTGTGTTTCATGGATGAGAACTGTGCTATGTGTTTCCCTTCAGAAATGGAGTTAAATCCCAGGCTCTGAGTCTTCCTACAAGGAAGACTTCGTTTCAGGTATGGGCAGTCACTTTTCTGCTCAAACGAACTACATCGTTCACGAAATTCTCACGTTTCTCATCTTAATTGAGAAGCATTGGATGTTAGAGGACCAGTGCTTTGTTTCAGATTCAGAGGAAGAGTTGGACTAGATATGGTCCGTATGTGTAGGAAACACCGTTCTTTTGTTCTCAGCAAACTCACGTTTCCTGCTGTCTTAGAGACTCTAGAAACCAAGATCGTGCTTCTTGTTCTAAAGCAGAGTGTGATCAATGGATGAGAACACTGCTGTGTGTTTCACTTCAGAAATGGAGTTAAATCCCAGGCTCTGAGTCTTCCTACATGCAAGCCTTCGTTTCAGGTAATGGCAGTCAGTTTTCTGCTCAAACGAACTACATCGTTCACGAAGCTCACACCTCTCTCATCTTAACTGACAAGCATTGGATGTTATAGGACCAGTGCTTTGTATCTGTTTCAGAAGAAGAGTTGGACTAAATATGGTCCCTATGTGTAGGAAACACCGTTCTTTTGTTCTCAGCACACTCACGTTTCCTGCTGTCTTAGAGAATGTAGAAAGCAAGAGCGTGCTTCTCGCTCTAAAGCAGAGTGTGAACCATGGATGAGAACTATGCTGTGTGTTTCCCTTCAGAAAAGGAGTTAAATCCCAGGCTCTGTGTCTTCCTACAAGCAAGACTTCGTTTCAGGTAAGGGCAGTCACTTTTCAGCTCAAACGAACTACATCGTTCACAGAGCTCACACGTTTCTCATCTTAACAGACAAGCATTGGATGTTAGAGGACCAGTGCTTTGTATCAGTTTCAGAAGCAGAGTTGGACTAGATATGGTCCATATGTGTAGGAAACACCGTTCTTTTGTTCTCAGCAAACTCACGTTTCCTGCTGTCTTAGAGACTCTAGAAAGCAAGATCGTGCTTCTTGTTCTAAAGCAGAGTGTGAACCATGGATGAGAACTATGCTGTGTGTTTCCCTTGAGAAAAGGAGTTAAATCCCAGGCTCTGTGTCTTCCTACAAGCAAGACTTCGTTTCAGGTAAGGGCAGTGACTTTTCAGGTCAAACGAACTACATCGTTCACAGAGCTCACACGTTTCTCATCTTAACAGACAAGCATTGGATGTTAGAGGACCAGTGCTTTGTATCAGTTTCAGAAGCAGAGTTGGACTAGATATGGTCCATATGTGTAGGAAACACCGTTCTTTTGTTCTCAGCAAACTCACGTTTCCTGCTATCTTAGAGACTCTAGAAAGCAAGATCGTGCTTCTTGTTCTAAAGCAGAGTGTGATCAATGGATGAGAACACTGCTGTGTGTTTCACTTCAGAAATGGAGTTAAATCCCAGGCTCTGAGTCTTCCTACAAGCAAGACTTCTTTTCAGGTAAGGGCAGTCACTTTTCTGCTCAAATGAACTACATCGTTCACGAAATTCACACGTTTCTCATCTTAATTGAGAAGCATTGGATGTTAGAGGACCAGTGCTTTGTTTCAGATTCAGAGGAAGATTTGGACTAGATATGGTCCGTATGTGTAGGAAACACCGTTCTTTTGTTCTCAGCACACTCACGTTTCCTGCTGTCTTAGAGACTGTAGAAAGCAAGAGCGTGCTTCTCGCTTTAAAGCAGAGTGTGAACCATGGATGAGAACTATGCTGTGTGTTTCCCTTCAGAAAAGGAGTTAAATCCCAGGCTCTGTGTCTTCCTACAAGCAAGACTTCGTTTCAGGTAAGGGCAGTCACTTTTCAGCTCAAACGAACTACATCGTTCACAGAGCTCACACGTTTCTCATCTTAACAGACAAGCATTGGATGTTAGAGGACCAGTGCTTTGTATCAGTTTCAGAAGCAGAGTTCGACTAGATATGGTCCATATGTTTAGGAAACACCGTTCTTTTGTTCTCAGCAAACTCACGTTTCCTGCTGTCTTAGAGACTCTAGAAAGCAAGATTGTGCTTCTTGTTCTAAAGCAGAGTGTGATCAATGGATGAGAACACTGCTGTGTGTTTCACTTCAGAAATGGAGTTAAATCCCAGGCTCTGAGTCTTCCTACAAGCAAGACTTCGTTTCAGGGAAGGGCAGTCAGTTTTCTGCTCAAACGAACTACATCGTTCACGAAGCTCACACCTTTCTCATCTTAACTGACAAGCATTGGATGTTAGAGGACCAGTGCTTTGTATCAGTTTCAGAAGAAGAGTTGGACTAAAAAAGGTCCGTATGTGTAGGAAACACCGTTCTTTTGTTCTCAGCACACTCACGTTTCCTGCTCTCTTAGAGACTCTAGAAAGCAAGAGCGTGCTTCTTTCTAAAGCCGAGTTTGATCCAGGGATGAGAACTATGCTGTGTGTTTGCCTTCAGAAATGGAATTAAATCCCAGGCTCTGAGTCTTCCTACAAGAAAGACTTCGTTTCAGGTAAGGGCAGTCACTTTTCAGCTCAAACGAACTACATCATTCACGGAGCTCACACGTTTCTCATCTTAACAGACAAGCATTGGATGTTAGAGGACCAGTGCTTTGTATCAGTTTCAGAAGCAGAGTTGGACTAGATATGGTCCGTATGTGTAGGAAACAACGTTCTTTTGTTCTCAGCAAACTCACGTTTCCTTCTGTCTTAGAGAGTCTAGAAAGCAAGATCGTGCTTCTTGTTCTAAAGCAGAGTGTGATCAATGGATGAGAACACTGCTGTGTGTTTCACTTCAGAAATGGAGTTAAATCCCATGCTCTGAGTCTTCCTACAAGCAAGACTTCGTTTCAGGTAAGGGCAGTCACTTTTCTGCTCAAACGAACTACATCGTTCACAGAGCTCACACGTTTCTCATCTTAACAGACAAGCATTGGATATTAGAGGACCAGTGCTTTGTATCAGTTTCAGAAGCAGAGTTGGACTAGATATGGTCCATATGTGTAGGAAACACCGTTCTTTTGTTCTCAGCAAACTCACGTTTCCTGCTGTCTTAGAGACTCTAGAAAGCAAGATCGTGCTTCTTGTTCTAAAGCATAGTGTGATCAATGGATGAGAACACTGATGTGTGTTTTACTTCAGAAATGGAGTTAAATCCCAGGCTCTGAGTCTTCCTACAATCAAGACTTCAATTCAGGTAAGGGCAGTCACTTTTCTGCTCAAACCAACTACATCGTTCACGAAGCTCACACGTTTCTCATCTTAACTGACAAGAATTGTATGTAAGATGGTCAGTGCTTTTTTTCACTTTCAGTAGCAGATTTGGACTACATATGGTCCATATGTGTAGGAAACACCCTTCTTTTGTTCTGGGCACACTCAGATTTCCTGCTGTATTAGAGACTCTAGAAAGCAAGAGTGTGCTTCTCGCTCTAAAGCAGAGTGTGATCCATCGATGAGAACTATGCTGTGTGTTTCCCTTCAGAAATGGACTTAAATCCCATGCTCTGAGTCTTACTACAAGCAAGACTTCGTGTCAGGTAAGCTCAGTCAATTTTCAGTTCAAAGGAACTACATCATTCATTAAGCTCACACGTTTCTCATCTTAAATGACAAGCATTGGATGTTAGAGGACCAGTGCTTTGTATCAGTTTCAGAAGCAGAGTTGGACTAGATATGGTCCGTATGTGTAGGAAACACCGTTCTTTTGTTCTCAGCACACTCACGTTTCCTGCTGTCTTAGAGACTCTAGAAAGCAAGATCGTGCTTCTTGTTCTAAAGCAGAGTGTGAACCATGGATGAGAACTATGCTGTGTGTTTCCCTTCAGAAAAGGAGTTAAATCCCAGGCTCTGTGTCTTCCTACAAGCAAGACTTCGTTTCAGGTAAGGGCAGTGACTTTTCAGGTCAAACGAACTACATCGTTCACAGAGCTCACACGTTTCTCATCTTAACAGACAAGCATTGGATGTTAGAGGACCAGTGCTTTGTATCAGTTTCAGAAGCAGAGTTGGACTAGATATGGTCCATATGTGTAGGAAACACCGTTCTTTTGTTCTCAGCAAACTCACGTTTCCTGCTATCTTAGAGACTCTAGAAAGCAAGATCGTGCTTCTTGTTCTAAAGCAGAGTGTGATCAATGGATGAGAACACTGCTGTGTGTTTCACTTCAGAAATGGAGTTAAATCCCAGGCTCTGAGTCTTCCTACAAGCAAGACTTCTTTTCAGGTAAGGGCAGTCACTTTTCTGCTCAAACGAACTACATCGTTCACGAAATTCACACGTTTCTCATCTTAATTGAGAAGCATTGGATGTTAGAGGACCAGTGCTTTGTTTCAGATTCAGAGGAAGATTTGGACTAGATATGGTCCGTATGTGTAGGAAACACCGTTCTTTTGTTCTCAGCACACTCACGTTTCCTGCTGTCTTAGAGACTGTAGAAAGCAAGAGCGTGCTTCTCGCTTTAAAGCAGAGTGTGAACCATGGATGAGAACTATGCTGTGTGTTTCCCTTCAGAAAAGGAGTTAAATCCCAGGCTCTGTGTCTTCCTACAAGCAAGACTTCGTTTCAGGTAAGGGCAGTCACTTTTCAGCTCAAACGAACTACATCGTTCACAGAGCTCACACGTTTCTCATCTTAACAGACAAGCATTGGATGTTAGAGGACCAGTGCTTTGTATCAGTTTCAGAAGCAGAGTTCGACTAGATATGGTCCATATGTGTAGGAAACACCGTTCTTTTGTTCTCAGCAAACTCACGTTTCCTGCTGTCTTAGAGACTCTAGAAAGCAAGATTGTGCTTCTTGTTCTAAAGCAGAGTGTGATCAATGGATGAGAACACTGCTGTGTGTTTCACTTCAGAAATGGAGTTAAATCCCAGGCTCTGAGTCTTCCTACAAGCAAGACTTCGTTTCAGGGAAGGGCAGTCAGTTTTCTGCTCAAACGAACTACATCGTTCACGAAGCTCACACCTTTCTTATCTTAACTGACAAGCATTGGATGTTAGAGGACCAGTGCTTTGTATCAGTTTCAGAAGAAGAGTTGGACTAAAAAAGGTCCGTATGTGTAGGAAACACCGTTCTTTTGTTCTCAGCACACTCACGTTTCCTGCTCTCTTAGAGACTCTAGAAAGCAAGAGCGTGCTTCTTTCTAAAGCCGAGTTTGATCCATGGATGAGAACTATGCTGTGTGTTTGCCTTCAGAAATGGAGTTAAATCCCAGGCTCTGAGTCTTCCTACAATCAAGACTTCAATTCAGGTAAGGGCAGTCACTTTTCTGCTCAAACCAACTACATCGTTCACGAAGCTCACACGTTTCTCATCTTAACTGACAAGAATTGTATGTAAGATGGTCAGTGCTTTTTTTCACTTTCAGTAGCAGATTTGGACTACATATGGTCCATATGTGTAGGAAACACCCTTCTTTTGTTCTGGGCACACTCAGATTTCCTGCTGTATTAGAGACTCTAGAAAGCAAGAGTGTGCTTCTCGCTCTAAAGCAGAGTGTGATCCATCGATGAGAACTATGCTGTGTGTTTCCCTTCAGAAATGGACTTAAATCCCGGGCTCTGTGTCTTACTACAAGCAAGACTTCGTGTCAGGTAAGCTCAGTCAATTTTCCGTTCAAAGGAACTACATCATTCATTAAGCTCACACGTTTCTCATCTTAAATGACAAGCATTGGATGTTAGAGGACCAGTGCTTTGTATCAGTTTCAGAAGCAGAGTTGGACTAGATATGGTCCGTATGTGTAGGAAACACCGTTCTTTTGTTCTCAGCACACTCACGTTTCTTGCTGTCTTAGAGACTGTAGAAAGCAAGAGCGTGCTTCTCGCTTTAAAGAGGAGTGTGAACCATGGATGAGAACTATGCTGTGTGTTTCCCTCAGAAAAGGAGTTAAATCCCAGGCTCTGTGTCTTCCTACAAGCAAGACTTTGTTTCAGGTAAGGGCAGTCACTTTTCAGCTCAAACGAACTACATCGTTCACAGAGCTCACACGTTTCTCATCTTAACAGACAAGCATTGGATGTTAGAGGACCAGTGCTTTGTATCAGTTTCAGAAGCAGAGTTCGACTAGATATGGTCCATATGTGTAGGAAACACCGTTCTTTTGTTCTCAGCAAACTCACGTTTCCTGCTGTCTTAGAGACTCTAGAAAGCAAGATCGTGCTTCTTGTTCTAAAGCAGAGTGTGATCAATGGATGAGAACACTGCTGTGTGTTTCACTTCAGAAATGGAGTTAAATCCCAGGCTCTGAGTCTTCCTACAAGCAAGACTTCGTTTCAGGTATGGGCAGTCACTTTTCTGCTCAAACGAACTACATTGTTCACGAAATTCACACGTTTCTCATCTTAATTGAGAAGCATTGGATGTTAGAGGACCAGTGCTTTGTTTCAGATTCAGAGGAAGAGTTGGACTAGATATGGTCCGTATGTGTAGGAAACACCGTTCTTTTGTTCTCAGCAAACTCACGTTTCCTGTTGTCTTAGAGACTCTAGAAACCAAGATCGTGCTTCTTGTTCTAAAGCAGAGTGTGATCAATGGATGAGAACACTGCTGTGTGTTTGACTTCAGAAAGGGAGTTAATTCCCAGGCTCTGAGTCTTCCTACAAGCAAGACTTCGTTTCAGGTAAGGATAGTCACTTTTCTGCTCAAACGAACTACATCTTTCACGAAGCTCACACGTTTCTCATCTTAAATGACTAGCATTGGATGTTAGAGGACCAGTGCATTCTATCAGTTTCAGAAGAAGATTTGGAGTACATATAGTCCTTATGTGTAGGAAACACCGTTCTTTTGTTATGGGCACACTCAGATTTCCGGCTGTCTTAGAGACTCTAGAAAGTAAGAGCATGCTTCTTGTTCTAACGCAGAGTTTGATCAATGGATGAGAACACTGCTGTGTGTTTCACTTCAGAAATGGAGTTAAATCCCAGGCTCTGAGTCTTCCTACATGCAAGCCTTCGTTTCAGGTAATGGCAGTCAGTTTTCTGCTCAAACGAACTACATCGTTCACAAAGCTCACACCTCTCTCATCTTAACTGACAAGCATTGGATGTTATAGGACCAGTGCTTTGTATCTGTTTCAGAAGAAGAGTTGGACTAAATATGGTCCGTATGTGTAGGAAACACCGTTCTTTTGTTCTCAGCACACTCACGTTTCCTGCTGTCTTAGAGACTCTAGAAAGCAAGAGCGTGCTTCTTTCTAAAGCAGAGTGTGATCCATGGATGAGAACTATGCTGTGTGTTTGCCTGCAGAAATGGAGTTAAATTCCAGGCTCTGAGTCTTCCTACAAGCAAGACTTCGTTTCAGGTAAGGGCAGTCACTTTTCAGCTCAAACGAACTATATCGTTCACGGAGCTCACACGTTTCTCATCTTAACAGACAAGCATTGGATGTTAGAGGAGCAGTGCTTTGTATCAGTTTCAGAAGCAGAGTTCGACTATATGTGGTCCGTATGTGTATGAAACACCGTTCTTTTGTTCTCAGCAAACTCACGTTTCCTGCTGTCTTAAATACTCTAGAAAGAAGAACATGCTTCTTGTTCAAACGCAGAGTGTGATCAATGGATGAGAACACTGCTGTGTGTTTCACTTCAGAAATGGAGTTAAATCCCATGCTCTGAGTCTTCCTACAAGCAAGACTTCAATTCAGGTAAGGGCAGTCACTTTTCTGCTCAAACCAACTACATCGTTCACGAAGCTCACACGTTTCTCATCTTAACTGACAAGCATTGGATGTAAGATGGTCAGTGCTTTTTTTCAGTTTCAGTAGCAGATTTGGACTACATATGGTCCATATGTGTAGGAAACACCCTTCTTTTGTTCTGGGCACACTCAGATTTCCTGCTGTATTAGAGACTCTAGAAAGCAAGAGTGTGCTTCTCGCTCTAAAGCAGAGTGTGGTCCATCGAGGAGAATTATACTGTGTGTTTCCCTTCAGAAATGGACTTAAATCCCATGCTCTGTTTCTTACTACAAGCAAGACTTCGTTTCAGGTAAGGGCAGTCGCTTTTCAGTTCAAAGGAACTACATCATTCACTCAGCTCACACGTTTCTCATCTTAACTGACAAGCATTGGATGTTAGAGGAGCAGTGCTTTGTATCAGTTTCAGAAGCAGAGTTCGACTATATATGGTCCGTATGTGTATGAAACACCGTTCTTTTGTTCTCAGCAAACTCACGTTTCCTGCTGTCTTAAAGAATCTAGAAAGAAGAGCATGCTTCTTGCTCAAACGCAGAGTTGATCAATGGATGAGAACAATGCTGTGTGTTTCACTTCAGAAATGGAGTTAAATCCCAGGCTCTGAGTCTTCCTACAAGCAAGACTTCGTTTCAGGTAAGGGCAGTCAGTTTTCTGCTCAAAGGAACTACATCGTTCACGAAGCTCACACGTTTCACATGTTAACTGACAAGCATTGGATGTTAGAGGACCAGTGCTTTGTATCACTTTCAGAAGCAGAGTTGGACTAGATATGGTCCGTATGTGTAGGAAACACCGTTCTTTTGTTCTCAGCACACTCACGTTTCCTGCTGTCTTAGAGAATGTAGAAAGCAAGAGCGTGCTTCTCGCTCTAAAGCAGAGTGTGAACCATGGATGAGAACTATGCTGTGTGTTTCCCTTCAGAAAAGGAGTTAAATCCCAGGCTCTGTGTCTTCCTACAAGCAAGACTTCGTTTCAGGTAAGGGCAGTCACTTTTCAGCTCAAACGAACTACATCGTTCACAGAGCTCACACGTTTCTCATCTTAACAGACAAGCATTGGATGTTAGAGGACCAGTGCTTTGTATCAGTTTCAGAAGCAGAGTTGGACTAGATATGGTCCATATGTGTAGGAAACACCGTTCTTTTGTTCTCAGCAAACTCACGTTTCCTGCTGTCTTAGAGACTCTAGAAAGCAAGATTGTGCTTCTTGTTCTAAAGCAGAGTGTGAACCATGGATGAGAACTATGCTGTGTGTTTCCCTTCAGAAAAGGAGTTAAATCCCAGGCTCTGTGTCTTCCTACAAGCAAGACTTCGTTTCAGGTAAGGGCAGTGACTTTTCAGGTCAAACGAACTACATCGTTCACAGAGCTCACACGTTTCTCATCTTAACAGACAAGCATTGGATGTTAGAGGACCAGTGCTTTGTATCAGTTTCAGAAGCAGAGTTGGACTAGATATGGTCCATATGTGTAGGAAACACCGTTCTTTTGTTCTCAGCAAACTCACGTTTCCTGCTATCTTAGAGACTCTAGAAAGCAAGATCGTGCTTCTTGTTCTAAAGCAGAGTGTGATCAATGGATGAGAACACTGCTGTGTGTTTCACTTCAGAAATGGAGTTAAATCCCAGGCTCTGAGTCTTCCTACAAGCAAGACTTCTTTTCAGGTAAGGGCAGTCACTTTTCTGCTCAAACGAACTACATCGTTCACGAAATTCACACGTTTCTCATCTTAATTGAGAAGCATTGGATGTTAGAGGACCAGTGCTTTGTTTCAGATTCAGAGGAAGATTTGGACTAGATATGGTCCGTATGTGTAGGAAACACCGTTCTTTTGTTCTCAGCACACTCACGTTTCCTGCTGTCTTAGAGACTGTAGAAAGCAAGAGCGTGCTTCTCGCTTTAAAGCAGAGTGTGAACCATGGATGAGAACTATGCTGTGTGTTTCCCTTCAGAAAAGGAGTTAAATCCCAGGCTCTGTGTCTTCCTACAAGCAAGACTTCGTTTCAGGTAAGGGCAGTCACTTTTCAGCTCAAACGAACTACATCGTTCACAGAGCTCACACGTTTCTCATCTTAACAGACAAGCATTGGATGTTAGAGGACCAGTGCTTTGTATCAGTTTCAGAAGCAGAGTTGGACTAGATATGGTCCATATGTGTAGGAAACACCGTTCTTTTGTTCTCAGCAAACTCACGTTTCCTGCTGTCTTAGAGACTCTAGAAAGCAAGATCGTGCTTCTTGTTCTAAAGCATAGTGTGATCAATGGATGAGAACACTGCTGTGTGTTTCACTTCAGAAATGGAGTTAAATCCCATGCTCTGAGTCTTCCTACAAGCAAGACTTCAATTCAGGTAAGGGCAGTCACTTTTCTGCTCAAACCAACTACATCGTTCACGAAGCTCACACGTTTCTCATCTTAACTGACAAGAATTGTATGTAAGATGGTCAGTGCTTTTTTTCACTTTCAGAAGCAGATTTGGACTACATATGGTGCATATGTGTAGGAAACACCCTTCTTTTGTTCTGGGCACACTCAGATTTCCTGCTGTATTAGAGACCCTAGAAAGCAAGAGTGTGATTCTCGCTCTAATGCAGATTGTGATCCATCGATGAGAATTATGCTGTGTGTTTCCCTTCAGAAATGGACTTAAATTCCAGGCTCTGTGTCTTCCTCCAAGCAAGACTTCTTTTCAGGTAAGGGCAGTCACTTTTCAGTTCAAAGGAACTACATCATTCACTCAGCTCACACGTTTCTCATCTTAACTGACAAGCATTGGATGTTAGAGGACCAGTGCTTTGTATCAGTTTCAGAAGAAGAGTTGGACTAGATATGGTCTGTATGTGTAGGAAACACCGTTCTTTTGTTCTCAGCAAACTCACGTTTCCTGCTCTCTTAAAGACTCTAGAAAGAAGAGCCTGCTTCTTGTTCAAACGCAGAGTGTGATCAATGGATGAGAACACTGCTGTGTGTTTCACTTCAGAAATGGAGTTAAATCCCAGGCTATGAGTCTTCCTACAAGCAAGACTTCGTTTCAGGTTAGGGCAGTCAGTTTTCTGCTCAAAGGAACTACATCGTTCACGAAGCTCACACGTTTCACATATTAACTGACAAGCATTGGATGTTAGAGTACCAGTGCTTTGTATCAGATTCAGAAGCAGATTTGGACGACATATGGTCCATATGTGTAGGAAACACCGATCTTTTGTTCTCAGCACACTCACGTTTCCTGCTGTCTTAGAGAATTTAGAAAGCAAGAGCGTGCTTCTCGCTCTAAAGCAGAGTGTGATCCATGGATGAGAACACTGCTGTGTGTTTCACATCAGAAATGGAGTTAATTCCCAGGCTCTGAGTCTTCCTACAAGCAAGACTTAGTTTCAGGTAAGGACAATCACTTTTCTGCTCAAAGGAACTACATCTTTCACGAAGCTTACACGTTTCTCATCTTAACAGACAAGCATTGGATGTTAGAGGACCAGTGCTTTGTATCAGTTTCAGAAGCAGAGTTGGACTAGATATGGTCCATATGTGTAGGAAACACCGTTCTTTTGTTCTCAGCAAACTCACGTTTCCTGCTATCTTAGAGACTCTAGAAAGCAAGATCGTGCTTCTTGTTCTAAAGCAGAGTGTGATCAATGGATGAGAACACTGCTGTGTGTTTCACTTCAGAAATGGAGTTAAATCCCAGGCTCTGAGTCTTCCTACAAGCAAGACTTCTTTTCAGGTAAGGGCAGTCACTTTTCTGCTCAAACGAACTACATCGTTCACGAAATTCACACGTTTCTCATCTTAATTGAGAAGCATTGGATGTTAGAGGACCAGTGCTTTGTTTCAGATTCAGAGGAAGATTTGGACTAGATATGGTCCGTATGTGTAGGAAACACCGTTCTTTTGTTCTCAGCACACTCACGTTTCCTGCTGTCTTAGAGACTGTAGAAAGCAAGAGCGTGCTTCTCGCTTTAAAGCAGAGTGTGAACCATGGATGAGAACTATGCTGTGTGTTTCCCTTCAGAAAAGGAGTTAAATCCCAGGCTCTGTGTCTTCCTACAAGCAAGACTTCGTTTCAGGTAAGGGCAGTCACTTTTCAGCTCAAACGAACTACATCGTTCACAGAGCTCACACGTTTCTCATCTTAACAGACAAGCATTGGATGTTAGAGGACCAGTGCTTTGTATCAGTTTCAGAAGCAGAGTTCGACTAGATATGGTCCATATGTGTAGGAAACACCGTTCTTTTGTTCTCAGCAAACTCACGTTTCCTGCTGTCTTAGAGACTCTAGAAAGCAAGATCGTGCTTCTTGTTCTAAAGCAGAGTGTGATCAATGGATGAGAACACTGCTGTGTGTTTCACTTCAGAAATGGAGTTAAATCCCAGGCTCTGAGTCTTCCTACAAGCAAGACTTCGTTTCAGGGAAGGGCAGTCACTTTTCTGCTCAAACGAACTACATCGTTCACAGAGCTCACACGTTTCTCATCTTAACAGACAAGCATTGGATGTTAGAGGACCAGTGCTTTGTATCAGTTTCAGAAGCAGAGTTGGACTAGATATGGTCCATATGTGTAGGAAACACCGTTCTTTTGTTCTCAGCAAACTCACGTTTCCTGCTGTCTTAGAGACTCTAGAAAGCAAGATCGTGCTTCTTGTTCTAAAGCATAGTGTGATCAATGGATGAGAACACTGCTGTGTGTTTCACTTCAGAAATGGAGTTAAATCCCATGCTCTGAGTCTTCCTACAAGCAAGACTTCAATTCAGGTAAGGGCAGTCACTTTTCTGCTCAAACCAACTACATCGTTCACGAAGCTCACACGTTTCTCATCTTAACTGACAAGAATTGTATGTAAGATGGTCAGTGCTTTTTTTCACTTTCAGAAGCAGATTTGGACTACATATGGTGCATATGTGTAGGAAACACCCTTCTTTTGTTCTGGGCACACTCAGATTTCCTGCTGTATTAGAGACCCTAGAAAGCAAGAGTGTGATTCTCGCTCTAATGCAGATTGTGATCCATCGATGAGAATTATGCTGTGTGTTTCCCTTCAGAAATGGACTTAAATTCCAGGCTCTGTGTCTTCCTCCAAGCAAGACTTCTTTTCAGGTAAGGGCAGTCACTTTTCAGTTCAAAGGAACTACATCATTCACTCAGCTCACACGTTTCTCATCTTAACTGACAAGCATTGGATGTTAGAGGACCAGTGCTTTGTATCAGTTTCAGAAGAAGAGTTGGACTAGATATGGTCTGTATGTGTAGGAAACAC
Source organism: Onychomys leucogaster (assembly GCA_949786385.1). Classification (NCBI taxonomy): domain Eukaryota; kingdom Metazoa; phylum Chordata; class Mammalia; order Rodentia; family Cricetidae; genus Onychomys; species Onychomys leucogaster. The sequence continues at coordinate 114,866 of CATKUP010000345.1, forward strand.
CGTTCTTTTGTTCTCAGCAAACTCACGTTTCCTGCTCTCTTAAAGACTCTAGAAAGAAGAGCCTGCTTCTTGTTCAAACGCAGAGTGTGATCAATGGATGAGAACACTGCTGTGTGTTTCACTTCAGAAATGGAGTTAAATCCCAGGCTATGAGTCTTCCTACAAGCAAGACTTCGTTTCAGGTTAGGGCAGTCAGTTTTCTGCTCAAAGGAACTACATCGTTCACGAAGCTCACACGTTTCACATATTAACTGACAAGCATTGGATGTTAGAGTACCAGTGCTTTGTATCAGATTCAGAAGCAGATTTGGACGACATATAGTCCATATGTGTAGGAAACACCGATCTTTTGTTCTCAGCACACTCACGTTTCCTGCTGTCTTAGAGAATTTAGAAAGCAAGAGCGTGCTTCTCGCTCTAAAGCAGAGTGTGATCCATGGATGAGAACACTGCTGTGTGTTTCACATCAGAAATGGAGTTAATTCCCAGGCTCTGAGTCTTCCTACAAGCAAGACTTAGTTTCAGGTAAGGACAATCACTTTTCTGCTCAAAGGAACTACATCTTTCACGAAGCTTACACGTTTCTCATCTTAACAGACAAGCATTGGATGTTAGAGGACCAGTGCTTTGTATCAGTTTCAGAAGCAGAGTTCGACTAGATATGGTCCATATGTGTAGGAAACACCGTTCTTTTGTTCTCAGCAAACTCACGTTTCCTGCTGTCTTAGAGACTCTAGAAAGCAAGATTGTGCTTCTTGTTCTAAAGCAGAGTGTGATCAATGGATGAGAACACTGCTGTGTGTTTCACTTCAGAAATGGAGTTAAATCCCAGGCTCTGAGTCTTCCTACAAGCAAGACTTCGTTTCAGGGAAGGGCAGTCAGTTTTCTGCTCAAACGAACTACATCGTTCACGAAGCTCACACCTTTCTTATCTTAACTGACAAGCATTGGATGTTAGAGGACCAGTGCTTTGTATCAGTTTCAGAAGAAGAGTTGGACTAAAAAAGGTCCGTATGTGTAGGAAACACCGTTCTTTTGTTCTCAGCACACTCACGTTTCCTGCTCTCTTAGAGACTCTAGAAAGCAAGAGCGTGCTTCTTTCTAAAGCCGAGTTTGATCCATGGATGAGAACTATGCTGTGTGTTTGCCTTCAGAAATGGAATTAAATCCCAGGCTCTGAGTCTTCCTACAAGCAAGACTTCGTTTCAGGTAAGGGCAGTCACTTTTCAGCTCAAACGAACTACATCATTCACGGAGCTCACACGTTTCTCATCTTAACAGACAAGCATTGGATGTTAGAGGACCAGTGCTTTGTATCAGTTTCAGAAGCAGAGTTGGACTAGATATGGTCCGTATGTGTAGGAAACAACGTTCTTTTGTTCTCAGCAAACTCACGTTTCCTTCTGTCTTAGAGAGTCTAGAAAGCAAGATCGTGCTTCTTGTTCTAAAGCAGAGTGTGATCAATGGATGAGAACACTGCTGTGTGTTTCACTTCAGAAATGGAGTTAAATCCCAGGCTCTGAGTCTTCCTACAATCAAGACTTCAATTCAGGTAAGGGCAGTCACTTTTCTGCTCAAACCAACTACATCGTTCACGAAGCTCACACGTTTCTCATCTTAACTGACAAGAATTGTATGTAAGATGGTCAGTGCTTTTTTTCACTTTCAGTAGCAGATTTGGACTACATATGGTCCATATGTGTAGGAAACACCCTTCTTTTGTTCTGGGCACACTCAGATTTCCTGCTGTATTAGAGACTCTAGAAAGCAAGAGTGTGCTTCTCGCTCTAAAGCAGAGTGTGATCCATCGATGAGAACTATGCTGTGTGTTTCCCTTCAGAAATGGACTTAAATCCCGGGCTCTGTGTCTTACTACAAGCAAGACTTCGTGTCAGGTAAGCTCAGTCAATTTTCCGTTCAAAGGAACTACATCATTCATTAAGCTCACACGTTTCTCATCTTAAATGACAAGCATTGGATGTTAGAGGACCAGTGCTTTGTATCAGTTTCAGAAGCAGAGTTGGACTAGATATGGTCCGTATGTGTAGGAAACACCGTTCTTTTGTTCTCAGCACACTCACGTTTCTTGCTGTCTTAGAGACTGTAGAAAGCAAGAGCGTGCTTCTCGCTTTAAAGAGGAGTGTGAACCATGGATGAGAACTATGCTGTGTGTTTCCCTCAGAAAAGGAGTTAAATCCCAGGCTCTGTGTCTTCCTACAAGCAAGACTTTGTTTCAGGTAAGGGCAGTCACTTTTCAGCTCAAACGAACTACATCGTTCACAGAGCTCACACGTTTCTCATCTTAACAGACAAGCATTGGATGTTAGAGGACCAGTGCTTTGTATCAGTTTCAGAAGCAGAGTTCGACTAGATATGGTCCATATGTGTAGGAAACACCGTTCTTTTGTTCTCAGCAAACTCACGTTTCCTGCTGTCTTAGAGACTCTAGAAAGCAAGATCGTGCTTCTTGTTCTAAAGCAGAGTGTGATCAATGGATGAGAACACTGCTGTGTGTTTCACTTCAGAAATGGAGTTAAATCCCAGGCTCTGAGTCTTCCTACAAGCAAGACTTCGTTTCAGGTATGGGCAGTCACTTTTCTGCTCAAACGAACTACATTGTTCACGAAATTCACACGTTTCTCATCTTAATTGAGAAGCATTGGATGTTAGAGGACCAGTGCTTTGTTTCAGATTCAGAGGAAGAGTTGGACTAGATATGGTCCGTATGTGTAGGAAACACCGTTCTTTTGTTCTCAGCAAACTCACGTTTCCTGTTGTCTTAGAGACTCTAGAAACCAAGATCGTGCTTCTTGTTCTAAAGCAGAGTGTGATCAATGGATGAGAACACTGCTGTGTGTTTGACTTCAGAAAGGGAGTTAATTCCCAGGCTCTGAGTCTTCCTACAAGCAAGACTTCGTTTCAGGTAAGGATAGTCACTTTTCTGCTCAAACGAACTACATCTTTCACGAAGCTCACACGTTTCTCATCTTAAATGACTAGCATTGGATGTTAGAGGACCAGTGCATTCTATCAGTTTCAGAAGAAGATTTGGAGTACATATAGTCCTTATGTGTAGGAAACACCGTTCTTTTGTTATGGGCACACTCAGATTTCCGGCTGTCTTAGAGACTCTAGAAAGTAAGAGCATGCTTCTTGTTCTAACGCAGAGTTTGATCAATGGATGAGAACACTGCTGTGTGTTTCACTTCAGAAATGGAGTTAAATCCCAGGCTCTGAGTCTTCCTACATGCAAGCCTTCGTTTCAGGTAATGGCAGTCAGTTTTCTGCTCAAACGAACTACATCGTTCACAAAGCTCACACCTCTCTCATCTTAACTGACAAGCATTGGATGTTATAGGACCAGTGCTTTGTATCTGTTTCAGAAGAAGAGTTGGACTAAATATGGTCCGTATGTGTAGGAAACACCGTTCTTTTGTTCTCAGCACACTCACGTTTCCTGCTGTCTTAGAGACTCTAGAAAGCAAGAGCGTGCTTCTTTCTAAAGCAGAGTGTGATCCATGGATGAGAACTATGCTGTGTGTTTGCCTGCAGAAATGGAGTTAAATTCCAGGCTCCTAGTCTTCCTACAAGCAAGACTTCGTTTCAGGTAAGGGCAGTCACTTTTCAGCTCAAACGAACTATATCGTTCACGGAGCTCACACGTTTCTCATCTTAACAGACAAGCATTGGATGTTAGAGGAGCAGTGCTTTGTATCAGTTTCAGAAGCAGAGTTCGACTATATGTGGTCCGTATGTGTATGAAACACCGTTCTTTTGTTCTCAGCAAACTCACGTTTCCTGCTGTCTTAAAGACTCTAGAAAGAAGAGCATGCTTCTTGTTCAAACGCAGAGTGTGATCAATGGATGAGAACACTGCTGTGTGTTTCACTTCAGAAATGGAGTTAAATCCCATGCTCTGAGTCTTCCTACAAGCAAGACTTCAATTCAGGTAAGGGCAGTCACTTTTCTGCTCAAACCAACTACATCGTTCACGAAGCTCACACGTTTCTCATCTTAACTGACAAGCATTGGATGTAAGATGGTCAGTGCTTTTTTTCAGTTTCAGTAGCAGATTTGGACTACATATGGTCCATATGTGTAGGAAACACCCTTCTTTTGTTCTGGGCACACTCAGATTTCCTGCTGTATTAGAGACTCTAGAAAGCAAGAGTGTGCTTCTCGCTCTAAAGCAGAGTGTGGTCCATCGAGGAGAATTATACTGTGTGTTTCCCTTCAGAAATGGACTTAAATCCCATGCTCTGTTTCTTACTACAAGCAAGACTTCGTTTCAGGTAAGGGCAGTCGCTTTTCAGTTCAAAGGAACTACATCATTCACTCAGCTCACACGTTTCTCATCTTAACTGACAAGCATTGGATGTTAGAGGAGCAGTGCTTTGTATCAGTTTCAGAAGCAGAGTTCGACTATATATGGTCCGTATGTGTATGAAACACCGTTCTTTTGTTCTCAGCAAACTCACGTTTCCTGCTGTCTTAAAGAATCTAGAAAGAAGAGCATGCTTCTTGCTCAAACGCAGAGTTGATCAATGGATGAGAACACTGCTGTGTGTTTCACTTCAGAAATGGAGTTAAATCCCAGGCTCTGAGTCTTCCTACAAGCAAGACTTCGTTTCAGGTAAGGGCAGTCAGTTTTCTGCTCAAAGGAACTACATCGTTCACGAAGCTCACACGTTTCACATGTTAACTGACAAGCATTGGATGTTAGAGGACCAGTGCTTTGTATCACTTTCAGAAGCAGAGTTGGACTAGATATGGTCCGTATGTGTATGAAACACCGTTCTTTTGTTCTCAGCACACTCACGTTTCCTGCTGTCTTAGAGAATGTAGAAAGCAAGAGCGTGCTTCTCGCTCTAAAGCAGAGTGTGAACCATGGATGAGAACTATGCTGTGTGTTTCCCTTCAGAAAAGGAGTTAAATCCCAGGCTCTGTGTCTTCCTACAAGCAAGACTTCGTTTCAGGTAAGGGCAGTCACTTTTCAGCTCAAACGAACTACATCGTTCACAGAGCTCACACGTTTCTCATCTTAACAGACAAGCATTGGATGTTAGAGGACCAGTGCTTTGTATCAGTTTCAGAAGCAGAGTTGGACTAGATATGGTCCATATGTGTAGGAAACACCGTTCTTTTGTTCTCAGCAAACTCACGTTTCCTGCTGTCTTAGAGACTCTAGAAAGCAAGATTGTGCTTCTTGTTCTAAAGCAGAGTGTGAACCATGGATGAGAACTATGCTGTGTGTTTCCCTTCAGAAAAGGAGTTAAATCCCAGGCTCTGTGTCTTCCTACAAGCAAGACTTCGTTTCAGGTAAGGGCAGTGACTTTTCAGGTCAAACGAACTACATCGTTCACAGAGCTCACACGTTTCTCATCTTAACAGACAAGCATTGGATGTTAGAGGACCAGTGCTTTGTATCAGTTTCAGAAGCAGAGTTGGACTAGATATGGTCCATATGTGTAGGAAACACCGTTCTTTTGTTCTCAGCAAACTCACGTTTCCTGCTATCTTAGAGACTCTAGAAAGCAAGATCGTGCTTCTTGTTCTAAAGCAGAGTGTGATCAATGGATGAGAACACTGCTGTGTGTTTCACTTCAGAAATGGAGTTAAATCCCAGGCTCTGAGTCTTCCTACAAGCAAGACTTCTTTTCAGGTAAGGGCAGTCACTTTTCTGCTCAAACGAACTACATCGTTCACGAAATTCACACGTTTCTCATCTTAATTGAGAAGCATTGGATGTTAGAGGACCAGTGCTTTGTTTCAGATTCAGAGGAAGATTTGGACTAGATATGGTCCGTATGTGTAGGAAACACCGTTCTTTTGTTCTCAGCACACTCACGTTTCCTGCTGTCTTAGAGACTGTAGAAAGCAAGAGCGTGCTTCTCGCTTTAAAGCAGAGTGTGAACCATGGATGAGAACTATGCTGTGTGTTTCCCTTCAGAAAAGGAGTTAAATCCCAGGCTCTGTGTCTTCCTACAAGCAAGACTTCGTTTCAGGTAAGGGCAGTCACTTTTCAGCTCAAACGAACTACATCGTTCACAGAGCTCACACGTTTCTCATCTTAACAGACAAGCATTGGATGTTAGAGGACCAGTGCTTTGTATCAGTTTCAGAAGCAGAGTTGGACTAGATATGGTCCATATGTGTAGGAAACACCGTTCTTTTGTTCTCAGCAAACTCACGTTTCCTGCTGTCTTAGAGACTCTAGAAAGCAAGATCGTGCTTCTTGTTCTAAAGCATAGTGTGATCAATGGATGAGAACACTGCTGTGTGTTTCACTTCAGAAATGGAGTTAAATCCCATGCTCTGAGTCTTCCTACAAGCAAGACTTCAATTCAGGTAAGGGCAGTCACTTTTCTGCTCAAACCAACTACATCGTTCACGAAGCTCACACGTTTCTCATCTTAACTGACAAGAATTGTATGTAAGATGGTCAGTGCTTTTTTTCACTTTCAGAAGCAGATTTGGACTACATATGGTGCATATGTGTAGGAAACACCCTTCTTTTGTTCTGGGCACACTCAGATTTCCTGCTGTATTAGAGACCCTAGAAAGCAAGAGTGTGATTCTCGCTCTAATGCAGATTGTGATCCATCGATGAGAATTATGCTGTGTGTTTCCCTTCAGAAATGGACTTAAATTCCAGGCTCTGTGTCTTCCTCCAAGCAAGACTTCTTTTCAGGTAAGGGCAGTCACTTTTCAGTTCAAAGGAACTACATCATTCACTCAGCTCACACGTTTCTCATCTTAACTGACAAGCATTGGATGTTAGAGGACCAGTGCTTTGTATCAGTTTCAGAAGAAGAGTTGGACTAGATATGGTCTGTATGTGTAGGAAACACCGTTCTTTTGTTCTCAGCAAACTCACGTTTCCTGCTCTCTTAAAGACTCTAGAAAGAAGAGCCTGCTTCTTGTTCAAACGCAGAGTGTGATCAATGGATGAGAACACTGCTGTGTGTTTCACTTCAGAAATGGAGTTAAATCCCAGGCTATGAGTCTTCCTACAAGCAAGACTTCGTTTCAGGTTAGGGCAGTCAGTTTTCTGCTCAAAGGAACTACATCGTTCACGAAGCTCACACGTTTCACATATTAACTGACAAGCATTGGATGTTAGAGTACCAGTGCTTTGTATCAGATTCAGAAGCAGATTTGGACGACATATGGTCCATATGTGTAGGAAACACCGATCTTTTGTTCTCAGCACACTCACGTTTCCTGCTGTCTTAGAGAATTTAGAAAGCAAGAGCGTGCTTCTCGCTCTAAAGCAGAGTGTGATCCATGGATGAGAACACTGCTGTGTGTTTCACATCAGAAATGGAGTTAATTCCCAGGCTCTGAGTCTTCCTACAAGCAAGACTTAGTTTCAGGTAAGGACAATCACTTTTCTGCTCAAAGGAACTACATCTTTCACGAAGCTTACACGTTTCTCATCTTAACAGACAAGCATTGGATGTTAGAGGACCAGTGCTTTGTATCAGTTTCAGAAGCAGAGTTGGACTAGATATGGTCCATATGTGTAGGAAACACCGTTCTTTTGTTCTCAGCAAACTCACGTTTCCTGCTATCTTAGAGACTCTAGAAAGCAAGATCGTGCTTCTTGTTCTAAAGCAGAGTGTGATCAATGGATGAGAACACTGCTGTGTGTTTCACTTCAGAAATGGAGTTAAATCCCAGGCTCTGAGTCTTCCTACAAGCAAGACTTCTTTTCAGGTAAGGGCAGTCACTTTTCTGCTCAAACGAACTACATCGTTCACGAAATTCACACGTTTCTCATCTTAATTGAGAAGCATTGGATGTTAGAGGACCAGTGCTTTGTTTCAGATTCAGAGGAAGATTTGGACTAGATATGGTCCGTATGTGTAGGAAACACCGTTCTTTTGTTCTCAGCACACTCACGTTTCCTGCTGTCTTAGAGACTGTAGAAAGCAAGAGCGTGCTTCTCGCTTTAAAGCAGAGTGTGAACCATGGATGAGAACTATGCTGTGTGTTTCCCTTCAGAAAAGGAGTTAAATCCCAGGCTCTGTGTCTTCCTACAAGCAAGACTTCGTTTCAGGTAAGGGCAGTCACTTTTCAGCTCAAACGAACTACATCGTTCACAGAGCTCACACGTTTCTCATCTTAACAGACAAGCATTGGATGTTAGAGGACCAGTGCTTTGTATCAGTTTCAGAAGCAGAGTTCGACTAGATATGGTCCATATGTGTAGGAAACACCGTTCTTTTGTTCTCAGCAAACTCACGTTTCCTGCTGTCTTAGAGACTCTAGAAAGCAAGATCGTGCTTCTTGTTCTAAAGCAGAGTGTGATCAATGGATGAGAACACTGCTGTGTGTTTCACTTCAGAAATGGAGTTAAATCCCAGGCTCTGAGTCTTCCTACAAGCAAGACTTCGTTTCAGGGAAGGGCAGTCACTTTTCTGCTCAAACGAAGTACATCGTTCACAGAGCTCACACGTTTCTCATCTTAACAGACAAGCATTGGATGTTAGAGGACCAGTGCTTTGTATCAGTTTCAGAAGCAGAGTTGGACTAGATATGGTCCATATGTGTAGGAAACACCGTTCTTTTGTTCTCAGCAAACTCACGTTTCCTGCTGTCTTAGAGACTCTAGAAAGCAAGATCGTGCTTCTTGTTCTAAAGCATAGTGTGATCAATGGATGAGAACACTGCTGTGTGTTTCACTTCAGAAATGGAGTTAAATCCCATGCTCTGAGTCTTCCTACAAGCAAGACTTCAATTCAGGTAAGGGCAGTCACTTTTCTGCTCAAACCAACTACATCGTTCACGAAGCTCACACGTTTCTCATCTTAACTGACAAGAATTGTATGTAAGATGGTCAGTGCTTTTTTTCACTTTCAGAAGCAGATTTGGACTACATATGGTGCATATGTGTAGGAAACACCCTTCTTTTGTTCTGGGCACACTCAGATTTCCTGCTGTATTAGAGACCCTAGAAAGCAAGAGTGTGATTCTCGCTCTAATGCAGATTGTGATCCATCGATGAGAATTATGCTGTGTGTTTCCCTTCAGAAATGGACTTAAATTCCAGGCTCTGTGTCTTCCTCCAAGCAAGACTTCTTTTCAGGTAAGGGCAGTCACTTTTCAGTTCAAAGGAACTACATCATTCACTCAGCTCACACGTTTCTCATCTTAACTGACAAGCATTGGATGTTAGAGGACCAGTGCTTTGTATCAGTTTCAGAAGAAGAGTTGGACTAGATATGGTCTGTATGTGTAGGAAACACCGTTCTTTTGTTCTCAGCAAACTCACGTTTCCTGCTCTCTTAAAGACTCTAGAAAGAAGAGCCTGCTTCTTGTTCAAACGCAGAGTGTGATCAATGGATGAGAACACTGCTGTGTGTTTCACTTCAGAAATGGAGTTAAATCCCAGGCTATGAGTCTTCCTACAAGCAAGACTTCGTTTCAGGTTAGGGCAGTCAGTTTTCTGCTCAAAGGAACTACATCGTTCACGAAGCTCACACGTTTCACATATTAACTGACAAGCATTGGATGTTAGAGTACCAGTGCTTTGTATCAGATTCAGAAGCAGATTTGGACGACATATAGTCCATATGTGTAGGAAACACCGATCTTTTGTTCTCAGCACACTCACGTTTCCTGCTGTCTTAGAGAATTTAGAAAGCAAGAGCGTGCTTCTCGCTCTAAAGCAGAGTGTGATCCATGGATGAGAACACTGCTGTGTGTTTCACATCAGAAATGGAGTTAATTCCCAGGCTCTGAGTCTTCCTACAAGCAAGACTTAGTTTCAGGTAAGGACAATCACTTTTCTGCTCAAAGGAACTACATCTTTCACGAAGCTTACACGTTTCTCATCTTAACTGACAAGCATTGGATGTTAGAGTACCAGTGCATTCTATCAGTTTCAGAAGAAGATTTGGAGTACATATAGTCCTTATGTGTAGGAAACACCGTTCTTTTGTTATGGGCACACTCAGATTTCCTGCTGTCTTAGAGACTCTAGAAAGCAAGAGCATGCTTCTTGTTCTAACGCAGAGTGTGATCAATGGATGAGAACACTGCTGTGTGTTTCACTTCAGAAATGGAGTTACATCCCAGGCTCTGAGTCTTCTTACATGCAAGACTTTGTTTCAGATAATGGCAGTCAGTTTTCTGCTCAAACGAACTACATCGTTCACGAAGCTCACACCTTTCTCATCTTAACTGACAAGCATTGGATGTTAGAGGACCAGTGCTTTGTATCAGTTTCAGAAGAAGAGTTGGACTAAATATGGTCCGTATGTGTAGGAAACACTGTTCTTTTGTTCTCAGCACACTCACGTTAACTGCTGTCTTAGAGACTCTAGAAAGCAAGAGCGTGCTTCTTTCTAAAGCAGAGTGTGATCCATGGATGAGAACTATGCTGTGTGTTTGCCTGCAGAAATGGAGTTAAATCCCAGGCTCTGAGTCTTCCTACAAGCAAGACTTCGTTTCAGGTAAGGGCAGTCACTTTTCAGCTCAAATGAACTACATCTTTCACGGAGCTCACACGTTTCTCATCTTAACAGACAAGCATTGGATGTTAGAGGAGCAGTGCTTTGTATCAGTTTCAGAAGCAGAGTTCGACTATATATGGTCCGTATGTGTATGAAACACCGTTCTTTTGTTCTCAGCAAACTCACGTTTCCTGCTGTCTTAAAGACTCTAGAAAGAAGAGCATGCTTCTTTTTCAAACGCAGAGTGTGATCAATGGATCAGAACACTGCTGTGTGTTTCACTTCAGAAATGGAGTTAAATCCCAGGCTCTGAGTCTTCCTACAAGCAAGACTTCGTTTCAGGTAACAGCAGTCACTTTTCTGCTCAAAGGAACTACATCGTTCACGAAGCTCACACGTTTCACATCTTAACTGACAAGCTTTGGATGTTAGATGACCAGTGCTTTGTATCAGTTTCAGAAGCAGATTTGGACTACATATGGTCCATATGTGTAGGAAACACCGATCTTTTGTTCTCAGCACACTCACGTTTCCTGCTGTCTTAGAGAATTTAGAAAGCAAGAGCGTGCTTCTCGCTCTAAAGCAGAGTGTGATCCATGGATGAGAACACTGCTGTGTTTTTCACATCAGAAATGGAGTTAAATCCAAGGCTCTGAGTCTTCCTACAAGCAAGACTTCATTTCAGGTAAGGGCAGTCACTTTTCTGCTGAAACGAAGTACATCATTTTCGAAGCTCACACGTTTCTCATCTTAATTGAGAAGCATTGGATGTTAGAGGACCAGTGCTTTGTATCAGTTTCAGAAGAAGAGTTGGACTAGATATGGTCCGTATGTGTAGGAAACACTGTTCTTTTGTTCTCAGCACACTCACGTTTCCTGCTGTCTTAGAGACTTTAGAAAGCAAGAGAGTGCTTCTCGCTCTAAAGCAGAGTATGATCAATGGATGATTACACTGCTGTGTGTTTTAGTTCAGAAATGGAGTTAAATTCCAGGCTCTGAGTCTTCCTACAAGCAAGACTTCAATTCAGGTAAGGGCAGTCACTTTTCTGCTCAAAGGAACTACATCGTTCACTGAGCTCACACGTTTCTCATCTTAACAGACAAGCATTGGATGTTAGAGGACCAGTGCACTGTAACAGTTTCAGAAGCAGATTTGGACTAGATATGGTCCATATGTGTAGGAAACACCGTTCTTTTGTTCTGGGCACACTCAGATTTCCTGCTGTCTTAGAGACTCTAGAAAGAAGAGCATGCATCTTGTTCAAACGCAGAGTGTGATCAATGGATGAGAACACTGCTGTGTGTTTCACTTCAGAAATGGAGTTAAATCCCAGGCTCTGAATTTTCCTACAAGCAAGACTTCGTTTCAGGTAAGGGCAGTCATTTTTCTGCTCTAAGGAACTACATCGTTCACGAAGCTCACAAATTTCTCATCTTAAGTGACAAGCATTGGATGTTAGAGGACCAGTGCTTTGTATCACTTTCAGAAGCAGAGTTGAACTAGATATGGTCCGTATGTGTAGGAAACACCGTTCTTTTGTTCTCAGCACACTCACATTTCCTGCTGTCTTAGAGATTTTAGAAAGCAAGAGCGTGCTTCTCGCTCTAAAGCAGAGTGTGATCCATGGATGAGAACTACGCTGTGTGTTTCCCTTCAGAAATGGAGTTAAATCCCAGGCTCTGTGTCTTCCTACAAGCAAGACTTCGATTCAGGTAAGGGCAGTCACTTTTCAGCTCAAACGAACTACATCTTTCACGGAGCTCACACGTTTCTCATCTTAACAGACAAGCATTGGATGTTAGAGGACCAGTCCTTTGTCTCAGTTTCAGAAGCAGAGTTGGACTAGATATGGTCCGTATGTGTAGGAAACACCGTTCTTCTTTTCTCAGCAAACTCATCTTTCCTGCTGTCTTAGAGACTCTAGAAAGCAAGAGCATGCTTCTTGTTCTAACGCAGAGTGTGATGAATGGATGAGAACACTGCTGTGTGTTTCACTTCAGAAATGGAGTTATATCCCAGGCTAAGAGTCTTCCTACAAGCAAGACTTCGTTTCAGGTAAGGGCAGTCAGTTTTCTGCTCAAAGGAACTACATCGTTCACAAAGCTCACACGTTTCTCATCTTAACTGACAAGCATTGGATGTTAGAGGGTCAGTGCTTTGTATCAGTTTCAGAAGCAGATTTGGACTACATATGGTCCATATGTGTAGGAAACACCGATCTTTTGTTCTGGTCACACTCATGTTTCCTGCTGTCTTAGAGACTCTAGAAAGCAAGAGCGTGCTTCTCGCTCTAAAACAGAGTGTGATCCATGGATGAGACTAGCTGTGTGTTTCACTTCAGAAATGGAGTTAAATCCCAAGCTCTGTGTCTCCCTACAAGCAAGACTTCGTTTCAGGTAAGGGCAGTCACTTTTCTGCTCAAATGAACTACATCGTTCACGAAGCTAACATGTTTCTCATCTTAACTGAGAAGCATTGGATGTTAGAGGACCAGTGCTTTGTATCTGTTTCAGAAACAGAGTTGGACTAGATATGGTCCCTATGTGTAGGAAACACCGTACTTTTGTTCTCAGCACACTCACATTTCCTGCTGTCTTAGAGACTTTAGAAAGCAAGAGCGTGCTTCTCGCTCTAAAGCAGAGTGTGATCCATGGATGAGAACACTGCTGTGTGTTTCACATCAGAAATGGAGTTAAATCCCAGGCTCTGAGTCTTCCTACAAGTAAGACTTCGTTTCAGATAAGGGCAGTCACTTTTCTGCTCAAAGGAACTACATCGTTGACGAAGCTCACACGTTTCTCATCTTAACTGACAAGCATTGGATGTTAGAGGACCAGTGCTTTGTATCAGTTTCAGAAAGAGTTGGACTAGATATGGTCCGTATGTGTAGGAAACACCGTTCGTTTGTTCTCAGCACACTCACGTTTCCTGCTGTCTTAGAGAATCTAGAAAGCAAGAGCGTGCTTCTTTCTAAAGCAGAGTGTGATCCATTGATGAGAACTATGCTGTGTGTTTGCCTTCAGAAATGGAGTTAAATCCCAGGCTCTGAGTCTTCCTACAAGCAAGACTTCGTTTCAGGTAAGGGCAGTCACTTTTCTGCTCAAACGAACTACATCTTTCACGAAGCTCACACGTTTCTCATCTTAACTGACAAGCATTGGATGTTAGAGGACCAGTGTATTCTATCAGTTTGAGAAGAAGATTTGGATTACATATAGTCCTTTTGTGTAGGAAACACCGTTCTTTTGTTCTGGGCACACTCATATTTCCTGCTGTATTAGAGAATCTAGAAAGCAAGAGCGTGCTTCTCGCTCTAGAGCAGAGTGTGATCCATGGATGAGAACTATGCTGTGTGTTTAACTTCAGAAATGGAGTTAAATCTCAGGCTCTGAATCTTCCTACAAGCAAGACTTCATTTCAGGTAAGGGCAGTCACTTTTCAGTTCAAAGAAACTACATCATTCACTAAGCTCACACGTTTCTCATCTTAAATGACAAGCATTGGATGTTAGAGGACCAGTGCTTTGTATCAGTTTCAGAAGCAGAGTTGGACTAGATATGGTCCATATGTGTAGGAAACACCGTTCTTTTGTTCTCAGCACACTCACGTTTCCTGCTGTCTTAGAGACTGTAGAAAGCAAGAGCGTGCTTCTCGCTCTAAAGCAGAGTGTGATCCATGGATGAGAACTATGCTGTGTGTTTCCCGTCAGAAATGGAGTTAAATCCCAGGCTCTGTGTCTTCCTACAAGCAAGACTTCGTTTCAGGTAAGGGCAGTCACTTTTCAGCTCAAACGAACTACATTTTCACGGAGCTCACACGTTTCTCATCTTAACAGACAAGCATTGCATGTTAGAGGACCAGTGCTTTGTATCAGTTTCAGAAGCAGAGTTGGACTAGATATGGTCCATATGTGTAGGAAACACCGTTCTTTTGTTCTCAGCAAACTCATGTTTCCTGCTGTCTTAGAGACTCTAGGAAGCAAGAGCATGCTTCTTGTTTTAACGCAGAGTGTGATCAATGGATGAGAACACTGCTGTGTGTTTCAATTCAGAAATGGAGTTAAATCCCAGGCTCTGAGTCTTCCTACAAGCAAGAGTTCGTTTCATGTAAGGGCAGTCAGTTTTCTGCTCAAACGAACTACATCGTTCACGAAGCTCACACGTTTCTCATCTTAACTGACAAGCATTGGATGTTAGAGGGTCAGTGCTTTGTATCAGTATCAGAAGCAGATTTGGACTACATATGGTCCATATGTGTAGGAAACACCGTTCTTTTGTTCTGGTCACACTCATGTTTTCTGCTGTCTTAGAGACTCTAGAAAGCAAGAGCATGCTTCTCGCTCTAAAACAGAGTGTGATCCATGGATGAGACTATGCTGTGTGTTTCACTTCAGAAATGGAGTTAAATCCCAGGCTCTGAGTCTTCCTACAAGCAAGACTTCGTTTCAGATAAGGACAGTCACTTTTCTGCTCAAACGAACTACATCGTTCACGAAGCTCAAACGTTTCTCATCTTAAATGAGAAGCATTGGATGTTAGAGGACCAGTGCTTTGTATCAGTTTCCGAAAGAGTTGGACTAGATATGGTCCGTATGTGTAGGAAACACCGTTCTTTTGTTCTCAGCACACTCACGTTTCCTGCTGTCTTAGAGAATCTAGAAAGCAAGAGCGTGCTTCTTTCTAAAGCAGAGTGTGATCCATTGATGAGAACTATGCTGTGTGTTTGCCTTCAGAAATGGAGTTAAATCCCAGGCTCTGAGTCTTCCTACAAGCAAGACTTCATTTCAGGTAAGGGCAGTTACTTTTCAGCTCAAACGAACTACATCGTTCACTGAGCTCACACGTTTCTCATCTTAAATGACAAGCATTGGATGTTAGAGGACCAGTGCTTTGTGTCAGTTTAAGAAGCAGAGTTGCACTAGATATGATCCGTATGTGTAGGAAACACCGTTCTTTTGTTCTCAGCACACTCACGTTTCCTGCTGTCTTAGAGAATCTAGAAAGCAAGAGCGTGCTTCTCGCTCTAAAGCAGAGTGTGATCCATGGATGAGAAAACTGCTGTGTGTTTCACATCAGAAATGGAGTTAAATCCCAGGCTCTGAGTCTTCCTACAAGCAAGACTTCGTTTCAGGTAAGGGCAGTCAATTTTCTACTCAAACGAACTACATCGTTCACTGAGCTCACACGTTTCTTATATTAACTGACAAGCATTGGAAGTTAGAGGGTCAATGCTTTGTATCAGTTTCAGAAGCAGATTTGGACTAGATATGCTCCCTATGTGTATGAAATCCGTTCTTTTGTTCTCAGCAAACTCACGTTTCCTGCTGTCTTAGAGAATCTAGAAAGCAAGAGCATGCTTCTTGTTCTAATGCAGAGTGTGATCAATGGATGAGAACACTGCTGTGTGTTTCACTTCAGAAATGGAGTTAAATCCCAGGCTCTGAGTCTTCCTACAAGCAAGACTTCGTTTCAGGCAAGGGCAGTCAGTTTTCTGCTCAAACGAACTACATCGTTCACGAAGCTCACACGTTTCTCATCTTAACTGACAAGCATTGGAAGTTAGAGGGTCAGTGCTTTGTATCAGTTTCAGAAGCAGATTTGGACTACATATGGTCCATATGTGTAGGAAACACCGATCTTTTGTTCTGGGCACACTCACGTTTACTGCTGTCTTAGAGACTCTAGAAAGCAAGAGCGTGCTTCTCGCTCTAAAACAGAGTGTGATCCATGGATGAGACTATGCTGTGTGTTTCAGTTCAGAAATGGAGTTAAATCCCATGCTCTGTGTCTCGCTACAAGCAAGACTTCATTTCAGGTAAGGGCAGTCACTTTTCTGCTCAAAGGAACTACATCGTTCACGAAGCTCACACGTTTCTCATCTTAACTGACAAGCATTGGATGTTAGAGGACCAGTGCTTTGTATCTGTTTCAGAAGCAGAGTTCGACTAGATATGGTCCGTATGTGTAGGAAACACCGTTCTTTTGTTCTCAGCACACTCACGTTTCCTGCTGTCTTAGAGACTTTAGAAAGCAAGAGCCTGCTTCTCGCTCTAAAGCAGAGTATGATCAATGGATGATTACACTGCTGTGTGTTTTACTTCAGAAATGGAGTTAAATCCCAGGCTCTGAGTCTTCCTACAAGCAAGACTTCGTTTCAGGTAAGGGCAGTCAGTTTTCTGCTCAAACGATCTACATCGTTCACGAAGCTCACACGTTTCTCATCTTAACTGACAAGCATTGGATGTTAGAGGGTCAGTGCTTTGTATCAGTTTCAGAAGCAGATTTGGACTACATATGGTCCATATGTGTAGGAAACACCCTTCTTTTGTTATGGGCACACTCACGTTTCCTGCTGTCTTAGAGACTCTAGAAAGCAAGAGCGTGCTTCTCGCTCTAAAACAGAGTGTGATCCATGGATGAGACTATGCTGTGTGTTTCACTTCAGAAATGGAGTTAAATCCTATGCTCTGTGTCTCCCTACAAGCAAGACTACGTTTCAGGTAAGGGCAGTCACTTTTCTGCTCAAAGGAACTACACCGTTCACAAAGCTAACACGTTTCTCATCTTAACTGACAAGCATTGGATGTTAGAGGACCAGTGCTTTGTATCTGTTTTAGAAGCAGAGTTGGACTAGATATGGTCCCTATGTGTAGGAAACACCGTTCTTTTGTTCTCAGCAAACTCACGTTTCCTGCTGTCTTAGAGACTCTAGAAAGCAAGAGCATGCTTCTTGTTCTAATGCAGAGTGTGATCAATGGATGAGAACACTGCTGTGTTTTTCACTTCAGAAATGGAGTTAAATCCCAGGCTCTGAGTCTTCCTACAAGCAAGACTTCATTTCAGGTAAGGGCAGTCATTTTTCTGCTCAAACGAACTACATCGTTCACGAAGCTCACACGTTTCTCATCTTAACTGACAAGCATTGGATGTAAGATGGTCAGTGCTTTTTTTGAGTTTCAGAAGCAGATTTGGACTACATATGGACCATATGTGTAGGAAACACACTTCTTTTGTTCTGGGCACACTCAGATTTACTGCTGTATTAGAGACTCTAGAAAGCAAGAGTGTGCTTCTCGCTCTAAAGCAGAGTGTGAACCGTGGATGAAAACTATGCTGTGTGTTTCCCTTCAGAAAAGGAGTTAAATGCCAGGCTCTGTGTCTTCCTACAAGCAAAACTTCGTTTCAGGTAAGGGCAGTCACTTTTCAGCTAAAACGAACTACATCGTTCACGGAGCTCACACGTTTCTCGTCTTAACAGACAAGCATTGGAAGTTAGAGGACCAGTCCTTTGTATCAGTTTCAGAAGAAGAGTTGAACAAGATATGGTCCGTATGTGTAGGAAACACCGTTCTTTTGTTCTCAGCAAACTCACGTTTCCTGCTGTCTTAGAGACTCTATAAAGCAAGAGCAAGCTTCTTGTTCTAAAGAAGAGTGTGATCAATTGATGAGAACACTGCTGTGTGTTTCACTTCAGAAATGGAGTTAAATCCCAGGCTCTGAGTCTTCCTACAAGCAAGAATTCGTTTCAGGTAAGGGCAGTCACTTTTCTGCTCAAACGAACTACATCTTTCACGAAGCTCACACGTTTCTCATCTTAAATAACAAGCATTGGATGTTAGAGGACCAGTGCATTCTATCAGTTTCAGAAGAAGATTTTGATTACATATAGTCCATATGTGTAGGAAACACCGATCTTTTGTTCTCAACAAACTCACGTTTCCTGCTTTCTTAGAGACTTTAGAAAGCAAGAGCGTGCTTCTCGCTCTAAAGCAGAGTATGATCAATGGATGATTACACTGCTGTGTGTTTTACTTCAGATGGAGGTAAATCCCAGGCTCTGAGTCTCCTTACAACCATCACTTCAATTCAGGTAAGGGCAGTCACTTTCTGCTCAAACGAACTACATCGTTCACAAAGCTCACACGTTTCTCATCTTAACTTACAAGCATTGGATGTAAGATGGTCAGTGCATTGTATCAGTTTCAGAAGCAGATTTGGACTACATATGGTCCATATGTGTAGGAAACACCCTTCTTTTGTTCTGGGCACACTCAGATTTCCTGCTGTATTAGAGATTCTAGAAAGCAAGAGTGTCCTTCTCGCTCTAAAGCAGAGTGTGAACCATGGATGAAAACTATGCTTTGTGTTTCCCTTCAGAAAAGGAGTTAAATCCCACGCTCTGTGTCTTCCGACAAGCGTGAACTACATCGTTCACGGAGCTCACACGTTTCTCATCTTAACTGACAAGCATTGGATGTTAGAGGACCAGTGCTTTGTATCTGTTTTAGAAGCAGAGTTGGACTAGATATGGTCCCTATGTGTAGGAAACACCGTTCTTTTGTTCTCAGCACACTCACGTTTCCTGCTGTCTTAGAGACTTTAGAAAGCAAGAGCGAGCTTCACACTCTAAAGCAGAGTATGATCAATGGATGATTGCACTGCTGTGTGTTTTACTTCAGAAATGGAGTAAAATCCCATGCTCTGAGTTTTCCTACAAGCAAGACTTCGTTTCAGGTAAGGGCAGTCAGTTTTCTGCTCAAACGATCTACATCGTTCACGAAGCTCACACGTTTCTCATCTTAACTGACAAGCATTGGATGTAAGATGGTCAGTGCTTTTTTTCAGTTTCAGAAGCAGATTTGGACTACACATGGACCATATGTGTAGGAAACACACTTCTTTTGTTCTGGGCACACTCAGATTTACTGCTGTATTAGAGACTCTAGAAAGCAAGAGTGTGCTTCTCGCTCTAAAGCAGAATGTGAACCATGGATGAAAACTATGCTGTGTGTTTCCCTTCAGAAATGGAGTTAAATCCCAGGCTCTGTGTCTTCCTACAAGCAAAACTTCGTTTCAGGTAAGGGCAGTCACTTTTCAGCTAAAACGAACTACATCGTTCACGGAGCTCACACGTTTCTCGTCTTAACAGACAAGCATTGGAAGTTAGAGGACCAGTGCTTTGTATCAGTTTCAGAAGCAGAGTTGAACTAGATATGGTCCGTATGTGTAGGAAACACCGTTCTTTTGTTCTCAGCAAACTCACGTTTCCTGCTGTCTTAGAGACTCTATAAAGCAAGAGCGTGCTTCTTGTTCTAAAGAAGAGTGTGATCAATTGATGAGAACACTGCTGTGTGTTTCACTTCAGAAATGGAGTTAAATCCCAGGCTCTGAGTCTTCCTTCAAGCAAGAATTCGTTTCAGGTAAGGGCAGTCACTTTTCTGCTCAAACGAACTACATCTTTCACGAAGCTCACACGTTTCTCATCTTAACTGACAAGCATTGGATGTTAGAGGACCAGTGCATTCTATCAGTTTCAGAAGAAGATTTTGATTACATATAGTCCATATGTGTAGGAAACACCGATCTTTTGTTCTCAGCAAACTCACGTTTCCTGCTTTCTTAGAGACTTTAGAAAGCAAGAGCGTGCTTCTCGCTCTAAAGCAGAGTATGATCAATGGATGATTACACTGCTGTGTGTTTTACTTCAGAAATGGAGGTAAATCCCAGGCTCTGAGTCTTCTTACAACCATCACTTCAATTCAGGTAAGGGCAGTCACTTTCTGCTCAAACGAACTACATCGTTCACAAAGCTCACACGTTTCTCATCTTAACTTACAAGCATTGGATGTAAGATGGTCAGTGCTTTGTATCAGTTTCAGAAGCAGATTTGGACTACATATGGTCCATATGTGTAGGAAACACCCTTCTTTTGTTATGGGCACACTCAGATTTCCTGCTGTATTAGAGATTCTAGAAAGCAAGAGTGTCCTTCTCGCTCTAAAGCAGAGTGTGAACCATGGATGAAAACTATGCTTTGTGTTTCCCTTCAGAAAAGGAGTTAAATCCCACGCTCTGTGTCTTCCTACAAGCAAAACTTCGTTTCAGCTAAGGGCAGTCTCTTTTCAGCTATAACCAACTACATCGTTCACGGAGCTCACACGTTTCTCATCTTAACAGACAAGCATTGGATGTTAGAGGACCAGTGCTTTGTATCAGTTTCAGAAGCAGAGTTGAAGTAGATATTGTCCGTATGTGTAGGAAACACCGTTCTCTGTTCTCAGCAAACTCACGTTTCCTGCTGTCTTAGAGACTCTAGAAAGCAAGAGCATGCTTCTTGTTCTAACGCAGAGTGTGATCAATGGATGAGAACACTGCTGTCTTTTTCACTTCAGAAATGGAGTTAAATCCCAGGCTCTGAGTCTTCCTACAAGCAAGACTTCATTTCAGGTAAGGGCAGTCAGTTTTCTGCACAAACGAACTACATCGTTCACGAAGCTCACACGTTTCTCATCTTAACTGACAAGCATTGGATGTAAGATGGTCAGTGCTTTTTTTCAGTTTCAGAAGCAGATTTGGACTACATATGGACCATATGTGTAGGAAACACACTTCTTTTGTTCTGGGCACACTCAGATTTACTGCTGTATTAGAGACTCTAGAAAGCAAGAGTGTGCTTCTCGCTCTAAAGCAGAGTGTGAACCATGGATGAAAACTATGCTGTGTGTTTCCCTTCAGAAAAGGAGTTAAATCCCAGGCTCTGTGTCTTCCTACAAGCAAAACTTCGTTTCAGGTAAAGGCAGTCACTTTTCAGCTAAAACGAACTACATCGTTCACGGAGCTCACACGTTTCTCGTCTTAACAGACAAGCATTGGATGTTAGAGGACCAGTGCTTTGTATCAGTTTCAGAAGCAGAGTTGAACTAGATATGGTCCGTATGTGTAGGAAACACCGTTCTTTTGTTCTCAGCAAACTCACGTTTCCTGCTGTCTTAGAGACTCTATAAAGCAAGATCGTGCTTCTTGTTCTAAAGCAGAGTGTGATCAATGGATGAGAACACTACTGTGTGTTTCACTTCAGAAATGGAGTTAAATCCCAGGCTCTGAGTCTTCCTACAAGCAAGACTTCGTTTCAGGTAAGGGCAGTCACTTTTCTGCTCAAAGGAACTACATCGTTCACGAAGCTCACACGTTTCTCATCTTAACTGACAAGCATTGGATGTTAGAGGACCAGTGCTTTGTATCTGTTTCAGAAGCAGATTTGGACTAGATATGGTCCATATGTGTAGGAAACACCGTTCTTTTGTTCTCAGCACACTCACGTTTCCTGCTGTCTTAGAGACTTTAGAAAGCAAGAGCGTGCTTCTCGCTCTAAAGCAGAGTATGATCAATGGATGATTACACTGCTGTGTGTTTTACTTCAGAAATGGAGTTAAATCCCAGGCTCTGAGTCTTCCTACAAGCAAGACTTCGTTTCAGGTAAGGGCAGTCACTTTTATGCTCAAACGAACTACATCGTTCACGAAGCTCACACGTTTCTCATCTTAACTGACAAGCATTGGATGTTAGAGGACCAGTGCTTTGTATCTGTTTCAGAAGCAGAGTTGGACTAGATATGGTCCGTATGTGTAGGAAACACCGTTCTTTTGTTCTCAGCACACTCACGTTTCCTGCTGTCTTAGAGACTTTAGAAAGCAAGAGCTTGCTTCTCACTCTAAAGCAGAGTATGATCAATGGATGATTACACTGCTGTGTGTTTTACTTCAGAAATGGAGTTAAATCCCATGCTCTGAGTCTTCCTAAAAGCAAGACTTCGTTTCAGGTAAGGGCAGTCACTTTTCTGCTCAAACGAACTACATGGTTCAGGAAGCTCACACGTTTCGCATCTTAACTGACAAGCATTGGATGTAAGATGGTCAGTGCTTTTTTTCAGTTTCAGAAGCAGATTTGGACTACATATGGTCCATATGTGTAGGAAACACCGTTCTTTTGCTCTGGGCACACTCAGATTTCCCTTCTTTTGCTCTGGGCACAGTCAGATTTCCTGCTGTATTAGAGACTCTAGAAAGCAAGAGTGTGCTTCTCACTCTAAAGCAGAGTGTGATCCATCAATGAGAACTGTGCTGTGTGTTTCCCTTCAGAAATGGACTTAAATCCCAGGCTCTGTGTCTTACTACAAGCAAGACTTCGTTTCAGGTAAGGGCAGTCACTTTTCAGTTCAAAGGAACTACATCATTCACTAAGCTCACACGTTTCTCATCTTAACTGACAAGCATTGGATGTTAGAGGACCAGTGCTTTGTATCAGTTTCAGAAGCAGAGTTGGACTAGATATGGTCCCTATGTGTAGGAAACACCGTTCTTTTGTTCTCAGCACACTCACGTTTCCTGCTGTCTTAGAGACATTAGAAAGCAAGAGCGTGCTTCACGCTCTAAAGCAGAGTATGATCAATGGATGATTACACTGCTGTGTGTTTTACTTCAGAAATGGAGTTAAATCCCAGGCTCTGAGTCTTCCTACAAGCAAGACTTCGTTTCAGGTAAGGGCAGTCAGTTTTCTGCTCAAACGAACTACATCGTTCACGAAGCTCACACGTTTCTCATCTTAACTGACAAGCATTGGATGTAAGATGGTCATTGCTTTTTTTCAGTTTCAGAAGCAGATTTGGACTACATATGGTCCATATGTGTAGGAAACACACTTCTTTTGTTCTGGGAACACTCAGATTTACTTCTGTATTAGAGACTCTAGAAAGCAAGAGTGTGCTTCTCGCTCTAAAGCAGAGTGTGAACCATGGATGAAAACTATGCTGTGTGTTTCCCTTCAGAAAAGGAGTTAAATGCCAGGCTCTGTGTCTTCCTACAAGCAAAACTTCGTTTCAGGTAAGGGCAGTCACTTTTCAGCTAAAACGAACTACATCGTTCACGGAGCTCACACGTTTCTCGTCTTAACAGACAAGCATTGGATGTTAGAGGAACAGTGCTTTGTATCAGTTTCAGAAGCAGAGTTGAACTAGATATGGTCCGTATGTGTAGGAAACACCGTTCTTTTGTTCTCAGCAAACTCACGTTTCCTGCTGTCTTAGAGACTTTAGAAAGCAAGAGCGTGCTTCTCGCTCTAAAGCAGAGTATGATCAATGGATGATTACACTGCTGTGTGTTTTACTTCAGATGGAGGTAAATCCCAGGCTCTGAGTCTTCTTACAACCATCACTTCAATTCAGGTAAGGGCAGTCACTTTCTGCTCAAACGAACTACATCGTTCACAAAGCTCACACGTTTCTCATCTTAACTTACAAGCATTGGATGTAAGATGGTCAGTGCATTGTATCAGTTTCAGAAGCAGATTTGGACTACATATGGTCCATATGTGTAGGAAACACCCTTCTTTTGTTCTGGGCACACTCAGATTTCCTGCTGTATTAGAGATTCTAGAAAGCAAGAGTGTCCTTCTCGCTCTAAAGCAGAGTGTGAACCATGGATGAAAACTATGCTTTGTGTTTCCCTTCAGAAAAGGAGTTAAATCCCACGCTCTGTGTCTTCCTACAAGCAAAACTTCGTTTCAGCTAAGGGCAGTCTCTTTTCAGCTAAAACCAACTACATCGTTCACGGAGCTCACACGTTTCTCATCTTAACAGACAAGCATTGGATGTTAGAGGACCAGTGCTTTGTATCAGTTTCAGAAGCAGAGTTGAACTAGATATTGTCCGTATGTGTAGGAAACACCGTTCTCTGTTCTCAGCAAACTCACGTTTCCTGCTGTCTTAGAGACTCTAGAAAGCAAGAGCATGCTTCTTGTTCTAACGCAGAGTGTGATCAATGGATGAGAACACTGCTGTGTTTTTCACTTCAGAAATGGAGTTAAATCCCAGGCTCTGAGTCTTCCGACAAGCAAGACTTCATTTCAGGTAAGGGCAGTCAGTTTTCTGCACAAACGAACTACATCGTTCACGAAGCTCACACGTTTCTCATCTTAACTGACAAGCATTGGATGTTAGAGGACCAGTGCTTTGTATCTGTTTTAGAAGCAGAGTTGGACTAGATATGGTCCCTATGTGTAGGAAACACCGTTCTTTTGTTCTCAGCACACTCACGTTTCCTGGTGTCTTAGAGACTTTAGAAAGCAAGAGCGAGCTTCACACTCTAAAGCAGAGTATGATCAATGGATGATTGCACTGCTGTGTGTTTTACTTCAGAAATGGAGTAAAATCCCATGCTCTGAGTTTTCCTACAAGCAAGACTTCGTTTCAGGTAAGGGCAGTCAGTTTTCTGCTCAAACGATCTACATCGTTCACGAAGCTCACACGTTTCTCATCTTAACTGACAAGCATTGGATGTAAGATGGTCAGTGCTTTTTTTCAGTTTCAGAAGCAGATTTGGACTACACATGGACCATATGTGTAGGAAACACACTTCTTTTGTTCTGGGCACACTCAGATTTACTGCTGTATTAGAGACTCTAGAAAGCAAGAGTGTGCTTCTCGCTCTAAAGCAGAATGTGAACCATGGATGAAAACTATGCTGTGTGTTTCCCTTCAGAAATGGAGTTAAATCCCAGGCTCTGTGTCTTCCTACAAGCAAAACTTCGTTTCAGGTAAGGGCAGTCACTTTTCAGCTAAAACGAACTACATCATTCACGGAGCTCACACGTTTCTCGTCTTAACAGACAAGCATTGGAAGTTAGAGGACCAGTGCTTTGTATCAGTTTCAGAAGCAGAGTTGAACTAGATATGGTCCGTATGTGTAGGAAACACCGTTCTTTTGTTCTCAGCAAACTCACGTTTCCTGCTGTCTTAGAGACTCTATAAAGCAAGAGCGTGCTTCTTGTTCTAAAGAAGAGTGTGATCAATTGATGAGAACACTGCTGTGTGTTTCACTTCAGAAATGGAGTTAAATCCCAGGCTCTGAGTCTTCCTTCAAGCAAGAATTCGTTTCAGGTAAGGGCAGTCACTTTTCTGCTCAAACGAACTACATCTTTCACGAAGCTCACACGTTTCTCATCTTAACTGACAAGCATTGGATGTTAGAGGACCAGTGCATTCTATCAGTTTCAGAAGAAGATTTTGATTACATATAGTCCATATGTGTAGGAAACACCGATCTTTTGTTCTCAGCAAACTCACGTTTCCTGCTTTCTTAGAGACTTTAGAAAGCAAGAGCGTGCTTCTCGCTCTAAAGCAGAGTATGATCAATGGATGATTACACTGCTGTGTGTTTTACTTCAGAAATGGAGGTAAATCCCAGGCTCTGAGTCTTCTTACAACCATCACTTCAATTCAGGTAAGGGCAGTCACTTTCTGCTCAAACGAACTACATCGTTCACAAAGCTCACACGTTTCTCATCTTAACTTACAAGCATTGGATGTAAGATGGTCAGTGCTTTGTATCAGTTTCAGAAGCAGATTTGGACTACATATGGTCCATATGTGTAGGAAACACCCTTCTTTTGTTATGGGCACACTCAGATTTCCTGCTGTATTAGAGATTCTAGAAAGCAAGAGTGTCCTTCTCGCTCTAAAGCAGAGTGTGAACCATGGATGAAAACTATGCTTTGTGTTTCCCTTCAGAAAAGGAGTTAAATCCCACGCTCTGTGTCTTCCTACAAGCAAAACTTCGTTTCAGCTAAGGGCAGTCTCTTTTCAGCTATAACCAACTACATCGTTCACGGAGCTCACACGTTTCTCATCTTAACAGACAAGCATTGGATGTTAGAGGACCAGTGCTTTGTATCAGTTTCAGAAGCAGAGTTGAAGTAGATATTGTCCGTATGTGTAGGAAACACCGTTCTCTGTTCTCAGCAAACTCACGTTTCCTGCTGTCTTAGAGACTCTAGAAAGCAAGAGCATGCTTCTTGTTCTAACGCAGAGTGTGATCAATGGATGAGAACACTGCTGTCTTTTTCACTTCAGAAATGGAGTTAAATCCCAGGCTCTGAGTCTTCCTACAAGCAAGACTTCATTTCAGGTAAGGGCAGTCAGTTTTCTGCACAAACGAACTACATCGTTCACGAAGCTCACACGTTTCTCATCTTAACTGACAAGCATTGGATGTAAGATGGTCAGTGCTTTTTTTCAGTTTCAGAAGCAGATTTGGACTACATATGGACCATATGTGTAGGAAACACACTTCTTTTGTTCTGGGCACACTCAGATTTACTGCTGTATTAGAGACTCTAGAAAGCAAGAGTGTGCTTCTCGCTCTAAAGCAGAGTGTGAACCATGGATGAAAACTATGCTGTGTGTTTCCCTTCAGAAAAGGAGTTAAATCCCAGGCTCTGTGTCTTCCTACAAGCAAAACTTCGTTTCAGGTAAAGGCAGTCACTTTTCAGCTAAAACGAACTACATCGTTCACGGAGCTCACACGTTTCTCGTCTTAACAGACAAGCATTGGATGTTAGAGGACCAGTGCTTTGTATCAGTTTCAGAAGCAGAGTTGAACTAGATATGGTCCGTATGTGTAGGAAACACCGTTCTTTTGTTCTCAGCAAACTCACGTTTCCTGCTGTCTTAGAGACTCTATAAAGCAAGATCGTGCTTCTTGTTCTAAAGCAGAGTGTGATCAATGGATGAGAACACTACTGTGTGTTTCACTTCAGAAATGGAGTTAAATCCCAGGCTCTGAGTCTTCCTACAAGCAAGACTTCGTTTCAGGTAAGGGCAGTCACTTTTCTGCTCAAAGGAACTACATCGTTCACGAAGCTCACACGTTTCTCATCTTAACTGACAAGCATTGGATGTTAGAGGACCAGTGCTTTGTATCTGTTTCAGAAGCAGATTTGGACTAGATATGGTCCATATGTGTAGGAAACACCGTTCTTTTGTTCTCAGCACACTCACGTTTCCTGCTGTCTTAGAGACTTTAGAAAGCAAGAGCGTGCTTCTCGCTCTAAAGCAGAGTATGATCAATGGATGATTACACTGCTGTGTGTTTTACTTCAGAAATGGAGTTAAATCCCAGGCTCTGAGTCTTCCTACAAGCAAGACTTCGTTTCAGGTAAGGGCAGTCACTTTTATGCTCAAACGAACTACATCGTTCACGAAGCTCACACGTTTCTCATCTTAACTGACAAGCATTGGATGTTAGAGGACCAGTGCTTTGTATCTGTTTCAGAAGCAGAGTTGGACTAGATATGGTCCGTATGTGTAGGAAACACCGTTCTTTTGTTCTCAGCACACTCACGTTTCCTGCTGTCTTAGAGACTTTAGAAAGCAAGAGCTTGCTTCTCACTCTAAAGCAGAGTATGATCAATGGATGATTACACTGCTGTGTGTTTTACTTCAGAAATGGAGTTAAATCCCATGCTCTGAGTCTTCCTAAAAGCAAGACTTCGTTTCAGGTAAGGGCAGTCACTTTTCTGCTCAAACGAACTACATGGTTCAGGAAGCTCACACGTTTCGCATCTTAACTGACAAGCATTGGATGTAAGATGGTCAGTGCTTTTTTTCAGTTTCAGAAGCAGATTTGGACTACATATGGTCCATATGTGTAGGAAACACCGTTCTTTTGCTCTGGGCACACTCAGATTTCCCTTCTTTTGCTCTGGGCACAGTCAGATTTCCTGCTGTATTAGAGACTCTAGAAAGCAAGAGTGTGCTTCTCACTCTAAAGCAGAGTGTGATCCATCAATGAGAACTGTGCTGTGTGTTTCCCTTCAGAAATGGACTTAAATCCCAGGCTCTGTGTCTTACTACAAGCAAGACTTCGTTTCAGGTAAGGGCAGTCACTTTTCAGTTCAAAGGAACTACATCATTCACTAAGCTCACACGTTTCTCATCTTAACTGACAAGCATTGGATGTTAGAGGACCAGTGCTTTGTATCAGTTTCAGAAGCAGAGTTGGACTAGATATGGTCCCTATGTGTAGGAAACACCGTTCTTTTGTTCTCAGCACACTCACGTTTCCTGCTGTCTTAGAGACATTAGAAAGCAAGAGCGTGCTTCACGCTCTAAAGCAGAGTATGATCAATGGATGATTACACTGCTGTGTGTTTTACTTCAGAAATGGAGTTAAATCCCAGGCTCTGAGTCTTCCTACAAGCAAGACTTCGTTTCAGGTAAGGGCAGTCAGTTTTCTGCTCAAACGAACTACATCGTTCACGAAGCTCACACGTTTCTCATCTTAACTGACAAGCATTGGATGTAAGATGGTCATTGCTTTTTTTCAGTTTCAGAAGCAGATTTGGACTACATATGGTCCATATGTGTAGGAAACACACTTCTTTTGTTCTGGGAACACTCAGATTTACTTCTGTATTAGAGACTCTAGAAAGCAAGAGTGTGCTTCTCGCTCTAAAGCAGAGTGTGAACCATGGATGAAAACTATGCTGTGTGTTTCCCTTCAGAAAAGGAGTTAAATGCCAGGCTCTGTGTCTTCCTACAAGCAAAACTTCGTTTCAGGTAAGGGCAGTCACTTTTCAGCTAAAACGAACTACATCGTTCACGGAGCTCACACGTTTCTCGTCTTAACAGACAAGCATTGGATGTTAGAGGAACAGTGCTTTGTATCAGTTTCAGAAGCAGAGTTGAACTAGATATGGTCCGTATGTGTAGGAAACACCGTTCTTTTGTTCTCAGCAAACTCACGTTTCCTGCTGTCTTAGAGACTCTATAAAGCAAGATCGTGCTTCTTGTTCTAAAGAAGAGTGTGATCAATTGATGAGAACACTGCTGTGTGTTTCACTTCAGAAATGGAGTTAAATCCCAGGCTCTGATTCTTCCTACAAGCAAGAATTCATTTCAGGTAAGGGCAGTCACTTTTCTGCTCAAACGAACTACATCTTTCACGAAGCTCACACGTTTCTCATCTTAACTGACAAGCATTGGATGTTAGAGGACCAGTGCATTCTATCAGTTTCAGAAGAAGATTTTGATTACATATAGTCCATATGTGTAGGAAACACCGATCTTTTGTTCTGGTCACACTCACGTTTCCTGCTGTCTTAGAGACTCTAGAAAGCAAGAACGTGCTTCTCGCTCTAAAACAGATTGTGATCCATGGATGAGACTATGCTGTGTGTTTCACTTCAGAAATGGAGTTAAATCCCAGGCTCTGAGTCTTCCTACAATCAAGACTTCGTTTCAGATAAGGGCAGTCACTTTTCTGCTCAAACGAACTACATCTTTCACGAAGCTCACACGTTTCTCATCTTAACTGACAAGCATTGGATGTTAGAGGACCAGTGCTTTGTATCAGTTTCAGAAGCAGAGTTGGACTAGATATGGTCCGTATGTGTAGGAAACACCGTTCTTTTGTTCTCAGCACACTCACGTTTCCTGCTGTCTTAGAGACTTTAGAAAGCAAGACCGTGCTTCTCGCTCTAAAGCAGAGTATTATCAATGGATGATTACACTGCTGTGTGTTTTACTTCAGAAATGGAGATATATCCCAGGCTCTGAGTCTTCCTACAAGCAAGAATTCAATTCAGGTAAGGGCAGTCAGTTTTCTGCTCAAACAAACTACATCGTTCACGAAGCTCACACGTTTTGCATCTTAACTGACAAGCATTGGATGTAAGATGGTCAGTGCTTTTTTTCATTTTCAGAAGCAGATTTGGACTACATATGGTACATATGTGTAGGAAACACCCTTCTTTTGTTCTGGGCACACTCAAATTTCCTGCTGTATTAGAGACTCTAGAAAGCAAGAGTGTGCTTCTCGCTCTAGAGCAGAGTGTGATCCATGGGTGAGAACTATGCTGTGTGTTTCCCTTCAGAAATGGAGTTAAATCCCATGCTCTGTGTCTTCCTACAGGCAAGACTTCGTTTCAGGTAAGGGCAGTCACTTTGCAGCTCAAACAAACTACATCGTTCACGAAGCTCACACGTTTCTCATCTTAACAGACAAGCATTGGATTTTAGAGGACCAGTGCTTTGTATCAGTTTCAGAAGCAGAGTTGGACTAGATATGGTCCGTATGTGTAGGAAACACCGTTCTTTTGTTCTCAGCACACTCACGTTTCCTGTTTTCTTAGAGACTTGAGAAAGCAAGAGCGTGCTTCTCGCCGTAAAGCAGAGTATGATCAATGGATGATTACACTGCTGTGTGTTGGCCTTCAGAAACGGAGTTAAATCCCAGGCTCTGAGTCTTCCTACAAGCAAGACTTCAATTCAGGTAAGGGCAGTCACTTTTCTTCTCAAACGAACTACATTGTTCACGAAGCTCACACGTTTCGCATCTTAACTGACAAGCATTGGATGTAAGATGGTCAGTGCTTTTTTTCAGTTTCAGAAGCAGATTTGGACTACATATGGTCCATATGTGTAGGAAACACCCTTCATTTGCTCTGGGCACACTCAGATTTCCTGTTGTATTAGAGACTCTAGAAAGCAAGAGTGTGCTTCTCACTCTAAAGCAGAGTGTGATCCATCAATGAGAACTATGCTGTGTGTTTCCCTTCAGAAATGGACTTAAATCCCAGGCTCTGTGTCTTACTACAAGCAAGACTTCGTTTCAGGTAAGGGCAGTCACTTTTCAGTTCAAAGGAACTACATCATTCACTAAGCTCACACGTTTCTCATCTTAACTGACAAGCATTGGATGTTAGAGGACCAGTGCTTTGTATCAGTTTCAGAAGCAGAGTTCGACTAGATATGGTCCGTATGTGTAGGAAACACCGTTCTTTTGTTCTCAGCACACTCACGTTTCCTGTTGTCTTAGAGAATCTAGAAAGCAAGAGCGTGCTTCTTTCTAAAGCAGAGTGTGATCCATGGATGAGAACTATGCTGTGTGTTTGCCTTCAGAAATGGAGTTAAATCCCAGGCTCTGAGTCTTCCTACAATCAAGACTTCGTTTCAGGTAAGGGCAGTCACTTTTCAGCTAAAACGAACTACTTCGTTCACGGAGCTCACACGTTTCTCATCTTAAAAGACAAGCATTGGATGTTAGAGGACCAGTGCTTTGTATCAGTTTCAGAAGCAGAGTTGGACTAGATATGGTCCGTATGTGTAGGAAACACCGTTCTTTTGTTCTCAGCAAACTCACGTTTCCTGCTGTCTTAGAGACACTAGAAAGCAAGATCGTGCTTCTCGCTCTAAAGCAGAGTGTGATCCATGGATGAGAACTAAGCTGTGTGTTTCCTTCAGAAAAGGAGTTAAATCCCAGGCTCTGTGTCTTCCTACAAGCAAGACGTCATTTCAGGTAAAGGCAGTCAGTTTTCTGCTCAAACGAACTACATCGTTCACGGAGCTCACACGTTTCTCATCTTAACAGACAAGCATTGGATGTTAGAGGACCAGTGCTTTGTATCAGTTTCAGAAGCAGAGTTGAACTAGATATTGTCCGTATGTGTAGGAAACACCGTTCTCTGTTCTCAGCAAACTCACGTTTCCTGCTGTCTTAGAGACTCTAGAAAGCAAGAGCATGCTTCTTGTTCTAACGCAGAGTGTGATCAATGGATGAGAACACTGCTGTGTTTTTCACTTCAGAAATGGAGTTAAATCCCAGGCTCTGAGTCTTCCTACAAGCAAGACTTCATTTCAGGTAAGGGCAGTCAGTTTTCTGCTCAAACGAACTACATCGTTCACGAAGCTCACACGTTTCTCATCTTAACTGACAAGCATTGGATGTAAGATGGTCAGTGCTTTTTTTCAGTTTCAGAAGCAGATTTGGACTACATATGGACCATATGTGTAGGAAACACAATTCTTTTGTTCTGGGCACACTCAGATTTACTGCTGTATTAGAGACTCTATAAAGCAAGATCGTGCTTCTTGTTCTAAAGAAGAGTGTGATCAATTGATGAGAACACTGCTGTGTGTTTCACTTCAGAAATGGAGTTAAATCCCAGGCTCTGAGTCTTCCTACAAGCAAGAATTCGTTTCAGGTAAGGGCAGTCACTTTTCTGCTCAAACGAACTACATCTTTCACGAAGCTCACACGTTTCTCATCTTAACTGACAAGCATTGGATGTTAGAGGACCAGTGCATTCTATCAGTTTCAGAAGAAGATTTTGATTACATATAGTCCATATGTGTAGGAAACACCGATCTTTTTTTCTCAGCAAACTCACGTTTCCTGCTTTCTTAGAGACTTTAGAAAGCAAGAGCGTGCTTCTCGCTCTAAAGCAGAGTATGATCAATGGATGATTACACTGCTGTGTGTTTTACTTCAGAAATGAAGGTAAATCCCAGGCTCTGAGTCTTCCTACAACCAAGACTTCAATTCAGGTAAGGGCAGTCACTTTTCTGCTCAAACGAACTACATCGTTCACGAAGCTCACACGTTTCTCATCTTAACTTACAAGCATTGGATGTAAGATGGTCAGTGCTTTGTATCAGTTTCAGAAGCAGATTTGGACTACATATGGTCCATATGTGTAGCAAACACCGTTCTTTTGTTCTCAGCACACTCACGTTTCCTGCTGTCTTAGAGACTGTAGAAAGCAAGAGCGTGCTTCTCACTCTAAAGCTTAGTGTGAACCATGGATGAGAACTATGCTGTGTGTTTCCCTTCAGAAAAGGAGTTAAATCCCAGCCTCTGTGTCTTCCTACAAGAAAGACTTCGTTTCAGGTAAGGGCAGTCACTTTTCAGCTAAAACCAACTACATCATTCACGGAGCTCACACATTTCTCATCTTAACAGACAAGCATTGGATGTTAGAGGACCAGTGCTTTGTATCAGTTTTAGAAGCAGAGTTCGACTAGATATGGTCCGTATGTGTAGGAAACACCGTTCTTTTGTTCTCAGCACACTCACGTTTCCTGTTGTCTTAGAGAATCTAGAAAGCAAGAGCGTGCTTCTTTCTAAAGCAGAGTGTGATCCATGGATGAGAACTATGCTGTGTGTTTGCCTTCAGAAACGGAGTTAAATCCCAGGCTCTGAGTCTTCCTACAAGCAAGACTTCGTTTCAGGTAAGGGCAGTCACTTTTCAGCTAAAACGAACTACATCGTTCACGGAGCTCACACGTTTCTCATCTTAAAAGACAAGCATTGGATGTTAGAGGACCAGTGCTTTGTATCAGTTTCAGAGGCAAAGTTGGACTAGATATGGTCCGTATGTGTAGGAAACACCGTTTTTTTGTTCTCAGCAAACTCACGTTTCCTGCTGTCTTAGAGACACTAGAAAGCAAGATCGTGCTATTTGTTCTAAAGCAGAGTGTGATCAATGGATGAGAACACTACTGTGTGTTTCACTTCAGAAATGGAGTTAAATCCCAGGCTCTGAGTCTTCCTACAAGCAAGACTTCGTTTCAGGTAAGGGCAGTCACTTTTCTGCTCAAAGGTACTACATCGTTCACGAAGCTCACACGTTTCTCATCTTAACTGACAAGCATTGGATGTTAGAGGACCAGTGCTTTGTATCTGTTTCAGAAGCAGAGTTGGACTAGATATGGTCCATATGTGTAGGAAACACCGTTCTTTTGTTCTCAGCACACTCACGTTTCCTGCTGTCTTAGAGACTTTAGAAAGCAAGAGCGTGCTTCTCGTTCTAAAGCAGAGTATGATCAATGGATGATTACACTGCTGTGTGTTTTACTTCAGAAATGGAGGTAAATCCCAGGCTCTGAGTCTTCCTACAACCAAGACTTCAATTCAGGTAAGGGCAGTCACTTTTCTGCTCAAACGAACTACATCGTTCACGAAGCTCACACGTTTCTCATCTTAACTTACAAGCATTGGATGTAAGATGGTCAGTGCTTTGTATCAGTTTCAAAAGCAGATTTGGACTACATATGGTCCATATGTGTAGCAAACACCGTTCTTTTGTTCTCAGCACACTCACGTTTCCTGCTGTCTTAGAGACTGTAGAAAGCAAGAGCGTGCTTCTCACTCTAAAGCTTAGTGTGAACCATGGATGAGAACTATGCTGTGTGTTTCCCTTCAGAAAAGGAGTTAAATCCCAGCCTCTGTGTCTTCCTACAAGAAAGACTTCGTTTCAGGTAAGGGCAGTCACTTTTCAGCTAAAACCAACTACATCATTCACGGAGCTCACACATTTCTCATCTTAACAGACAAGCATTGGATGTTAGAGGACCAGTGCTTTGTATCAATTTCAGAAGCAGAGTTCGACTAGATATGGTCCGTATGTGTAGGAAACACCGTTCTTTTGTTCTCAGCACACTCACGTTTCCTGTTGTCTTAGAGAATCTAGAAAGCAAGAGCGTGCTTCTTTCTAAAGCAGAGTGTGATCCATGGATGAGAACTATGCTGTGTGTTTGCCTTCAGAAACGGAGTTAAATCCCAGGCTCTGAGTCTTCCTACAAGCAAGACTTCGTTTCAGGTAAGGGCAGTCACTTTTCAGCTAAAACGAACTACATCGTTCACGGAGCTCACACGTTTCTCATCTTAAAAGACAAGCATTGGATGTTAGAGGACCAGTGCTTTGTATCAGTTTCAGAGGCAGAGTTGGACTAGATATGGTCCGTATGTGTAGGAAACACCGTTTTTTTGTTCTCAGCAAACTCACGTTTCCTGCTGTCTTAGAGACACTAGAAAGCAAGATCATGCAATTGGTTCTAAAGCAGAGTGTGATCAATGGATGAGAACACTACTGTGTGTTTCACTTCAGAAATGGAGTTAAATCCCAGGCTCTGAGTCTTCCTACAAGCAAGACTTCGTTTCAGGTAAGGGCAGTCACTTTTCTGCTCAAAGGAACTACATCGTTCACGAAGCTCACACGTTTCTCATCTTAACTGACAAGCATTGGATGTTAGAGGACCAGTGCTTTGTATCTGTTTCAGAAGCAGAGTTGGACTAGATATGGTCCATATGTGTAGGAAACACCGTTCTTTTGTTCTCAGCACACTCACGTTTCCTACTGTCTTAGAGACTTTAGAAAGCAAGAGCGTGCTTCTCGCTCTAAAGCAGAGTATGATCAATGGATGATTACACTGCTGTGTGTTTTACTTCAGAAATGGAGTTAAATCCCAGGCTCTGAGTCTTCCTACAAGCAAGACTTCGTTTCAGGTAAGGGCAGTCACTTTTCTGCTCAAACGAACTACATGGTTCACGAAGCTCACACGTTTCGCATCTTAACTGACAAGCATTGGATGTAAGATGGTCAGTGCTTTTTTT
This sequence comes from Onychomys leucogaster, assembly GCA_949786385.1. Classification (NCBI taxonomy): domain Eukaryota; kingdom Metazoa; phylum Chordata; class Mammalia; order Rodentia; family Cricetidae; genus Onychomys; species Onychomys leucogaster. The sequence goes on from CATKUP010000345.1 coordinate 150,114, forward strand.
CAGTTTCAGAAGCAGATTTGGACTACATATGGTCCATATGTGTAGGAAACACCGTTCTTTTGCTCTGGGCACACTCAGATTTCCCTTCTTTTGCTCTGGGCACAGTCAGATTTCCTGCTGTATTAGAGACTCTAGAAAGCAAGAGTGTGCTTCTCACTCTAAAGCAGAGTGTGATCCATCAATGAGAACTGTGCTGTGTGTTTCCCTTCAGAAATGGACTTAAATCCCAGGCTCTGTGTCTTACTACAAGCAAGACTTCGTTTCAGGTAAGGGCAGACACTATTCAGTTCAAAGGAACTACATCATTCACTAAGCTCACACGTTTCTCATCTTAACTGACAAGCATTGGATGTTAGAGGACCAGTGCTTTGTATCTGTTTCAGAAGCAGAGTTGGACTAGATATGGTCCCTATGTGTAGGAAACACCGTTCATTTGTTCTCAGCACACTCACGTTTCCTGCTGTCTTAGAGACATTAGAAAGCAAGAGCGTGCTTCACGCTCTAAAGCAGAGTATGATCAATGGATGATTACACTGCTGTGTGTTTTACTTCAGAAATGGAATTAAATCCCAGGCTCTGAGTCTTCCTACAAGCAAGACTTCGTTTCAGGTAAGGGCAGTCAGTTTTCTGCTCAAACGAACTACATCGTTCACGAAGCTCACACGTTTCTCATCTTAACTGACAAGCATTGGATGTAAGATGGTCAGTGCTTTTTTTCAGTTTCAGAAGCAGATTTGGACTACATATGGTCCATATGTGTAGGAAACACACTTCTTTTGTTCTGGGAACACTCAGATTTACTTCTGTATTAGAGACTCTAGAAAGCAAGAGTGTGCTTCTCGCTCTAAAGCAGAGTGTGAACCATGGATGAAAACTATGCTGTGTGTTTCCCTTCAGAAAAGGAGTTAAATGCCAGGCTCTGTGTCTTCCTACAAGCAAAACTTCGTTTCAGGTAAGGGCAGTCACTTTTCAGCTAAAACGAACTACATCGTTCACGGAGCTCACACGTTTCTCGTCTTAACAGACAAGCATTGGATGTTAGAGGAACAGTGCTTTGTATCAGTTTCAGAAGCAGAGTTGAACTAGATATGGTCCGTATGTGTAGGAAACACCGTTCTTTTGTTCTCAGCAAACTCACGTTTCCTGCTGTCTTAGAGACTCTATAAAGCAAGATCGTGCTTCTTGTTCTAAAGAAGAGTGTGATCAATTGATGAGAACACTACTGTGTGTTTCACTTCAGAAATGGAGTTAAATCCCAGGCTCTGATTCTTCCTACAAGCAAGAATTCGTTTCAGGTAAGGGCAGTCACTTTTCTGCTCAAACGAACTACATCTTTCACGAAGCTCACACGTTTCTCATCTTAACTGACAAGCATTGGATGTTAGAGGACCAGTGCATTCTATCAGTTTCAGAAGAAGATTTTGATTACATATAGTCCATATGTGTAGGAAACACCGATCTTTTGTTCTGGTCACACTCACGTTTCCTGCTGTCTTAGAGACTCTAGAGAGCAAGAACGTGCTTCTCGCTCTAAAACAGATTGTGATCCATGGATGAGACTATGCTGTGTGTTTCACTTCAGAAATGGAGTTAAATCCCAGGCTCTGAGTCTTCCTACAATCAAGATTTCGTTTCAGATAAGGGCAGTCACTTTTCTGCTCAAACGAACTACATCTTTCACGAAGCTCACACGTTTCTCATCTTAAATGACAAGCATTGGATGTTAGAGGACCAGTGCTTTGTATCTGTTTCAGAAGCAGAGTTGGACTAGATATGGTCTGTATGTGTAGGAAACACCGTTCTTTTGTTCTCAGCACACTCACGTTTCCTGCTGTCTTAGAGACTTTAGAAAGCAAGACCGTGCTTCTCGCTCTAAAGCAGAGTATGATCAATGGATGATTACACTGCTGTGTGTTTTACTTCAGAAATGGAGATATATCCCAGGCTCTGAGTCTTCCTACAAGCAAGAATTCAATTCAGGTAAGGGCAGTCAGTTTTCTGCTCAAACAAACTACATCGTTCACGAAGCTCACACGTTTTGCATCTTAACTGACAAGCATTGGATGTAAGATGGTCAGTGCTTTTTTTCATTTTCAGAAGCAGATTTGGACTACATATGGTACATATGTGTAGGAAACACCCTTCTTTTGTTCTGGGCACACTCAGATTTCCTGCTGTATTAGAGACTCTAGAAAGCAAGAGTGTGCTTCTCGCTCTAGAGCAGAGTGTGATCCATGGGTGAGAACTATGCTGTGTGTTTCCCTTCAGAAATGGAGTTAAATCCCAGGCTCTGTGTCTTCCTACAGGCAAGACTTCGTTTCAGATAAGGGCAGTCACTTTGCAGCTCAAACAAACTACATCGTTCACGAAGCTCACACGTTTCTCATCTTAACAGACAAGCATTGGATTTTAGAGGACCAGTGCTTTGTATCAGTTTCAGAAGCAGAGTTGGACTAGATATGGTCCGTATGTGTAGGAAACACCGTTCTTTTGTTCTCAGCACACTCACGTTTCCTGTTTTCTTAGAGACTTGAGAAAGCAAGAGCGTGCTTCTCGCCGTAAAGCAGAGTATGATCAATGGATGATTACACTGCTGTGTTTGCCTTCAGAAATGGAGTTAAATCCCAGGCTCTGAGTCTTCCTACAAGCAAGACTTCAATTCAGGTAAGGGCAGTCACTTTTCTTCTCAAACGAACTACATCGTTCACGAAGCTCACTCGTTTTGCATCTTAACTGACAAGCATTGGATGTAAGATGGTCAGTGCTTTTTTTCAGTTTCAGAAGCAGATTTGGACTACATATGGTCCATATGTGTAGGAAACACCCTTCTTTTGCTCTGGGCACACTCAGATTTCCTGCTGTATTAGAGACTCTAGAAAGCAAGAGTGTGCTTCTCACTCTAAAGCAGAGTGTGATCCATCAATGAGAACTATGCTGTGTGTTTCCCTTCAGAAATGGACTTAAATCCCAGGCTCTGTGTCTTACTACAAGCAAGACTTCGTTTCAGGTAAGGGCAGTCACTTTTCAGTTCAAAGGAACTACATCATTCACTAAGCTCACACGTTTCTCATCTTAACTGACAAGCATTGGATTTTTAGAGGACCAGTGCTTTGTATCAGTTTCAGAAGCAGAGTTCGACTAGATATGGTCCGTATGTGTAGGAAACACCGTTCTTTTGTTCTCAGCACACTCACGTTTCCTGTTGTCTTAGAGAATCTAGAAAGCAAGAGCGTGCTTCTTTCTAAAGCAGAGTGTGATCCATGGATGAGAACTATGCTGTGTGTTTGCCTTCAGAAATGGAGTTAAATCCCAGGCTCTGAGTCTTCCTACAATCAAGACTTCGTTTCAGGTAAGGGCAGTCACTTTTCAGCTAAAACGAACTACTTCGTTCACGGAGCTCACACGTTTCTCATCTTAAAAGACAAGCATTGGATGTTAGAGGACCAGTGCTTTGTATCAGTTTCAGAAGCAGAGTTGGACTAGATATGGTCCGTATGTGTAGGAAACACCGTTCTTTTGTTCTCAGCAAACTCACGTTTCCTGCTGTCTTAGAGACACTAGAAAGCAAGATCGTGCTTCTCGCTCTAAAGCAGAGTGTGATCCATGGATGAGAACTAAGCTGTGTGTTTCCTTCAGAAAAGGAGTTAAATCCCAGGCTCTGTGTCTTCCTCCAAGCAAGACATCATTTCAGGTAAGGGCAGTCAGTTTTCTGCTCAAACGAACTACATCGTTCACAAAGTTCACGTTTCTCATCTTAACAGACAAGCATTGGATGTTAGAGGGTCAGTGCTTTGTATCAGTTTCAGAAGCAGATTTGGACTACATATGGTCCATATGTGTAGGAAACACCGATCTTTTGTTCTGGGCACACTCACATTTAATGTGTCTTAGAGATTTTAGAAAGCAAGAGCGTGCTTCTTGCTCTAGGGCAGAGTGTGATCCATTGATGAGAACTATGCTGTATGTTTCCCTTCAGAAATGGAGTGAAATCCCAGACTCTGTGTCTTCCTACAGGCAAGACTTCGTTTCAGGTAAGGGCAGACACTTTTCAGCTCAAATGAACTACATCATTCACGGACCTCACACGTTTCTCATCTTAACAGACAAGAATTGGATTTTAGAGGACCAGTGCTTTGTATCAGTTTCAGATGCAGAGTTGGACTAGATATGGTCCGTATATGTAGGAAACACCGTTCTTTTGTTCTCAGCACACTCACGTTTCCTGCTGTCTTAGAGACTTTAGAAAGCAAGAGCGTGCTTCTCGCCGTAAAGCAGAGTATGATCAATGGATGAGAACACTGCTGTGTGTTTTACTTCAGAAATGGAGTTAAATCCCAGGCTCTGAGTCTTCCTACAAGCAAGACTTCGTTTCAGGTAAGGGCAGTCACTTTTCTGCTCAAAAGAACTACATCTTTCACGAAGCTCACACGTTTCGCATCTTAACTGACAAGCATTGGATGTTAGAGGACCAGTGCATTCTATCAGTTTCAGAAGAAGATTTGGATTACATATAGTCCTTATGTGTAGGAAACACCGTTCTTTTGTTCTGGGCACACTCAGATTTCCTGCTGTATTAGAGACTCTAGAAAGAAGGAGCGTGCTTCTCGCTCTAGAGCAGAGTGTGGTCCATGGATGAGAACTATGCTGTGTGTTTCCCTTCAGAAATGGAGTTAAATCCCAGGCTCTGTGTCTTCCTACAAGCAAGACTTCGTTTCAGGTAAGGGCAGTCACATTTCAGCTCAAACGAACTACATCGTTCACGGAGCTCACACGTTTCTCATCTTAACAGACAAGCATTGGATGTTAGAGGACCAGTGCTTTGTATCAGTTTCAGATACAGAGTTGGACTATATAATGTCCGTAAGTGTAGGAAACACCGTTCTTTTGTTCTCAGAACATTCACATTTCCTGCAGTCTTAGAGAATCTAGAAAGCAAGAGCGTGCTTCTTGTTCTAAAGCAGAGTGTGATCAATGGATGATTACACTGCTGTGTGTTTTACTTCAGAACGGAGGTAAATCCCAGGCTCTGAGTCTTCCTACAAGCAAGACTTCAAATCAGGTAAGGGCAGTCACTTTTCTGCTCAAACGAACTACATCGTTCACGAAGCTCACACGTTTCTCATCTTAACTGACAAGCATTGGATGTTAGAGGACCAGTGCATTCTATCAGTTTCAGAAGAAGATTTGGATTACATATAGTCCTTATGTGTAGGAAACACCGTTCTTTTTTCTGTGCACACTCAGATTTCCTGCTGTATTAGAGACTCTATAAAGCAAGAGTGTGCTTCTCGCTCTAAAGCAGAGTGTGATCCATGGATGAAAACTATGCTGTGTGTTCCACTTCAGAAATGGAGTTAAATCTCAGGCTCTGAGTCTTCCTACAAGCAAGACTTCGTTTCAGGTAAGGGCAGTCACTTTTCTGCTCAAACGAACTACATCATTCACGAAGCTCACACGTTTCTCATCTTAATTGAGAAGCTTTGGATGTTAGAGTACCAGTGCTTTGTATCAGTTTCAGAAGAAGAGTTGGACTAGATATGGTCTGTATGTGTAGGAAACACCGTTCTTTTGTTCTCAGCACACTCACGTTTCCTGCTGTCTTAGATACTTTAGAAAGCAAGAGGGTGCTTCTTGCTCTAAAGCAGAGTGTGATCCATTGATGAGAACTATGCTGTATGTTTCACTTCAGTAATGGAGTTAAATCCCAGACTCTGTTTCTTCCTACAGGCAAGATTTCTTTTCAGGTAAGGGCAGTCACTTTTCTGCTCAAACGAACTACATCGTTCACGAAGCTCACACGTTTCTCATCTTAACTGAGAAGCATTGGATGTAAGATGGTCAGTGCTTTGTATCAGTTTCAGAAGAAGAGTTGTACTAGATATGGTCCGTATGTGTAGGAAACACCGTTCTTTTGTTCTCAGCACACTCACGTTTCCTGCTGTCTTAGAGACTCTAGAAAGCAAGAGTGTGCTTCTCACTCTAAAGCAGAGTGTGATCCATGGATGAGAACTATGCTGTCCGTTTCCCTTCAGAAATGGACTTAAATCCCAGGCTCTGTGTCTTACTACAAGCAAGACTTCGTTTCAGGTAAGGGCAGTCTCTTTTCAGTTCAAAGGAACTACATCATTCACTGAGCTCACACGTTTCCCATCTTAACTGACAAGCATTGGATGTTAGAGGACCAGTGCATTCTATCAGTTTCAGAAGAACATTTGGATTACATATTGTCCTTATGTGTAGGAAACACCGTTCTGGGCACACTCAGATTTCCTGCTGTATTAGAGACTCTATAAAGCAAGAATGTGCTTCTTGCTCTAAAGCAGAGTGTGATCAATGGTTGAGAACTATGGTGTGTGTTCCACTTCAGAAATGAAGTTAAATCTCAGGCTCTGAGTCTTCCTACAAGCAAGACTTCGTTTCAGGTAAGGGCAGTCACTTTTCAGTTCAAAGGAACTACATCATTCACTAAGCTCACACGTTTCTCCTCTTAACTGACAAGCATTGGATGTTAGAGGACCAGTGCTTTGTATCAGTTTCAGAAGCAGAGTTGGACTAGATATGGTCCGTATGTGTAGGAAACACTGTTCTTTTCTTCTCAGCACACTCACGTTTCCTGCTGTCTCAGAGACTCTAGAAAGCAAGAGCGTGCTTCTTGTTCTAAAGCAGAGTGTGATCAAAGGATGAGAGAATGCTGTGTATTTTACTTCAGAAATGGAGTTAAATCCCATGCTCTGAGTCTCCCTACAAGCAAGACTTCATTTCAGGTAAGGGCAGTCACTTTTCTGCTCAAAGGAACTACATCCTTCACGAAGCTCACACGTTTCTCATCTTAACTGACAACCATTGGATGTTAGAGGACCACTGCATTGTATCAGTTTCAGAAGAAGATTTGGACTACATATAGTCCGTATGTGTAGGAAACACCGTTCTTTTGTTCTGGGGACACTCAGATTTCCTGCAGTATTAGAGAATCTAGAAAGCAAGAGCGTGCTTCTTGCTCTAAAGCAGAGTGTTAATCATGGATGAGAACTATGCTGTGTGTTTCCCTTCAGTAATGGACTTAAATCCCAGGCTCTGTGTCTTACTATAAGCAAGACTTCGTTACAAGTAAGTGCAGTCACTTTTCAGTTCAAAGGAACTACATCATTCACTAAGCTCACACGTTTCTCCTCTTAACTTGCAAGCATTGGATGATAGAGGACCAGTGATTTGTATCACTTTCCGAAGCAGAGTTGGACTAGATATGGTCCATATGTGTAGGAAACACCGTTCTTTTGTTCTCAGCACACTCACGTTTCCTGCTGTCTTAGAGACTGTAGAAAGCAAGAGCGTGCTTGTCGCTCTAAAGCAGAGTGTGGTCCATGGATGAGAACTATGCTGTGTGTTTCCCTTCAGAAAAGGAGTTGAATCCCAGGCTCTGTGTCTTCCTACAAGAAAGACTTCGTTTCAGGTAAGGGCAGTCACTTTTCAGCTCAAACGAACTACATAGTTCACGGAGCTCACACGTTTCTCATCTTAACAGACAAGCATTGGATGTTAGCGGACCAGTGCTTTGTATCAGTTTCAGAAGCAGAGTTGGACTAGATATGGTACGTATGTGTAGGAAACACTGTTCTTTTGTTCTCAGCAAACTCACGTTTCCTGCTGTCTTAGAGACTCTAGAAAGCACGATCATGCTTCTTGTTCTAAAGCAGAGTGTGATCAATGGATGAGAACACTGCTGTGTGTTTCACTTCAGAAATGGAGTTAAATCCCATGCTCTGAGTCTTCCTACAAGCAAGACTTCATTTCAGGTAAGGGCAGTCACTTTTCTGCTCAAATGAACTACATCTTTCACGAAGCTCACACGTTTCTCATCTTAACAGAGAAGCATTGGATGTTAGAGGACCAGTGCATTCTATCAGTTTCAGAAGAAGATTTGGATTACCTATTGTCCTTATGTGTAGGAAACACCGTTCTTTTGTTCTGTGCACACTCAGATTTCCTGCTGTATTAGAGACTTTATAAAGCAAGAATGTGCTTCTCACTCTAAAACAGAGTGTGATCCATGGATGAGAACTATGCTGTGTGTTTCACTTCAGAAATGGAGTTAAATCTCAGGCTCTGAGTCTTCCTACAAGCAAGACTTCGTTTCAGGTAAGGGCAGTCACTTTTCAGCTCAAAGGAACTACATCGTTCACTGAGCTCACACGTTTCTCATCTTAGCAGACAAGCATTGGATGTTAGAGGACCAGTGCTTTGTATCAGTTTCAGAAGCAGAGTTGGACTAGATATGGTCCGTATGTGTAGGAAACACCGTTCTTTTCTTCTCAGCACACTCACGTTTCCTGCTGTCTTAGAGACTCTAGAAAGCAAGAGCGTGCTTCTTGTACTAAAGCAGAGTGTGATCAATGAATGAGACAATGCTGTGTGTTTCACTTCAGAAATGGAGTTAAATCCCATGCTCTGAGTCTCCCTACAAGCAAGACTTCGTTTCAGGTAAGGGCAGTCACTTTTCTGCTCAAACGAACTACATTGTTCACCAAGCTCAAACTTATCTCATCTTAATTGACAAGCATTGGATGTTAGAGGACCAGTGCTTTGTATCAGTTTCAGAAGCAGATTTGGACTACATATGGTCCATATGTGTAGGAAACACCGATCTTTTGTTCTGGGCACACTCACGTTTCATGCTGTCTTAGAGATTTTAGAAAGCAAGAGCGTGCTTCTTGCTCTAGGGCAGAGTGTGATCCATTGATGAGAACTATGCTGTATGTTTCCCTTCAGAAATGGAGTTAAATCCCAGACTCTGTGTCTTCCTACAGGCAAGACTTCGTTTCAGGTAAGGGCAGTCACTTTTCAGCTCAAACGAACTACATCATTCACGGAGCTCACACGTTTCTCATCTTAACAGACAAGAATTGGATTTTAGAGGACCAGTGCTTTGTATCAGTTTCAGATGCAGAGTTGGACTATATAATGTCCGTAAGTGTAGGAAACACCGTTCTTTTGTTCTCAGAACACTCACGTTTCCTGCTGTCTTAGAGAATATAGATAGCAAGAGCGTGCTTCTTGTTCTAAAGCAGAGTGTGATCCATGGATGAGAACTATGCTGTGTGTTTCCCTTCAGAAATGGCTTAAATCCCAGGCTTTGTGTCTTACTACAAGCAAGACTTCGTTTCAGGTAAGGGCAGTCACATTTCAGTTCAAAGGAACTACATCATTCACTAAGCTCACTCGTTTCTCCTCTTAACTGACAAGCATTGGATGTTAGAGGACCAGTGCTTCGTATCACTTTCAGAAGCAGAGTTGGACTAGATATGGTCCGTATGTGTAGGAAACACCGTTCTTTTGTTCTCAGCAAACTCACGTTTCCTGCTGTCTTAGAGACTGTAGAAAGCAAGAGCGTTCTTCTCGCTCTAAAGCAGAGTGTGATCCATGGATGAGAACTATGCTGTGTGTTTCCCTTCAGAAAAGGAGATAAATCCCAGGCTCTGTGTCTTCCTACAAGCAAGACTTCGTTACAAGTAAGTGCAGTCACTTTTCAGTTCAAAGGAACTACATCATTCACTAAGCTCACACGTTTCTCCTCTTAACTGGCAAGCATTGGATGATAGAGGACCAGTGATTTGTATCACTTTCAGAAGCAGAGTTGGACTAGATATGGTCCATATGTGTAGGAAACACCGTTCTTTTGTTCTCAGCACACTCACGTTTCCTGCTGTCTTAGAGACTGTAGAAAGCAAGAGCGTGCTTGTCGCTCTAAAGCAGAGTGTGGTCCATGGATGAGAACTATGCTGTGTGTTTCCCTTCAGAAAAGGAGTTGAATCCCAGGCTCTGTGTCTTCCTACAAGAAAGACTTCGTTTCAGGTAAGGGCAGTCACTTTTCAGCTCAAACGAACTACATAGTTCACGGAGCTCACACGTTTCTCATCTTAACAGACAAGCATTGGATTTTAGCGGACCAGTGCTTTGTATCAGTTTCAGAAGCAGAGTTGGACTAGATATGGTACGTATGTGTAGGAAACACTGTTCTTTTGTTCTCAGCAAACTCACGTTTCCTGCTGTCTTAGAGACTCTAGAAAGCACGATCATGCTTCTTGTTCTAAAGCAGAGTGTGATCAATGGATGAGAACACTGCTGTGTGTTTCACTTCAGAAATGGAGTTAAATCCCATGCTCTGAGTCTTCCTACAAGCAAGACTTCATTTCAGGTAAGGGCAGTCACTTTTCTGCTCAAATGAACTACATCTTTCACGAAGCTCACACGTTTCTCATCTTAACAGAGAAGCATTGGATGTTAGAGGACCAGTGCATTCTATCAGTTTCAGAAGAAGATTTGGATTACCTATTGTCCTTATGTGTAGGAAACACCGTTCTTTTGTTCTGTGCACACTCAGATTTCCTGCTGTATTAGAGACTTTATAAAGCAAGAATGTGCTTCTCACTCTAAAACAGAGTGTGATCCATGGATGAGAACTATGCTGTGTGTTTCACTTCAGAAATGGAGTTAAATCTCAGGCTCTGAGTCTTCCTACAAGCAAGACTTCGTTTCAGGTAAGGGCAGTCACTTTTCAGCTCAAAGGAACTACATCGTTCACTGAGCTCACACGTTTCTCATCTTAGCAGACAAGCATTGGATGTTAGAGGACCAGTGCTTTGTATCAGTTTCAGAAGCAGAGTTGGACTAGATATGGTCCGTATGTGTAGGAAACACCGTTCTTTTCTTCTCAGCACACTCACGTTTCCTGCTGTCTTAGAGACTCTAGAAAGCAAGAGCGTGCTTCTTGTACTAAAGCAGAGTGTGATCAATGAATGAGACAATGCTGTGTGTTTCACTTCAGAAATGGAGTTAAATCCCATGCTCTGAGTCTCCCTACAAGCAAGACTTCGTTTCAGGTAAGGGCAGTCACTTTTCTGCTCAAACGAACTACATTGTTCACCAAGCTCAAACTTATCTCATCTTAATTGACAAGCATTGGATGTTAGAGGACCAGTGCTTTGTATCAGTTTCAGAAGCAGATTTGGACTACATATGGTCCATATGTGTAGGAAACACCGATCTTTTGTTCTGGGCACACTCACGTTTCATGCTGTCTTAGAGATTTTAGAAAGCAAGAGCGTGCTTCTTGCTCTAGGGCAGAGTGTGATCCATTGATGAGAACTATGCTGTATGTTTCCCTTCAGAAATGGAGTTAAATCCCAGACTCTGTGTCTTCCTACAGGCAAGACTTCGTTTCAGGTAAGGGCAGTCACTTTTCAGCTCAAACGAACTACATCATTCACGGAGCTCACACGTTTCTCATCTTAACAGACAAGAATTGGATTTTAGAGGACCAGTGCTTTGTATCAGTTTCAGATGCAGAGTTGGACTATATAATGTCCGTAAGTGTAGGAAACACCGTTCTTTTGTTCTCAGAACACTCACGTTTCCTGCTGTCTTAGAGAATATAGATAGCAAGAGCGTGCTTCTTGTTCTAAAGCAGAGTGTGATCCATGGATGAGAACTATGCTGTGTGTTTCCCTTCAGAAATGGCTTAAATCCCAGGCTTTGTGTCTTACTACAAGCAAGACTTCGTTTCAGGTAAGGGCAGTCACATTTCAGTTCAAAGGAACTACATCATTCACTAAGCTCACTCGTTTCTCCTCTTAACTGACAAGCATTGGATGTTAGAGGACCAGTGCTTCGTATCACTTTCAGAAGCAGAGTTGGACTAGATATGGTCCGTATGTGTAGGAAACACCGTTCTTTTGTTCTCAGCAAACTCACGTTTCCTGCTGTCTTAGAGACTGTAGAAAGCAAGAGCGTTCTTCTCGCTCTAAAGCAGAGTGTGATCCATGGATGAGAACTATGCTGTGTGTTTCCCTTCAGAAAAGGAGATAAATCCCAGGCTCTGTGTCTTCCTACAAGCAAGACTTCGTTTCAGGTAAGGGCAGTCACTTTTCAGCTCAAACGAACTACATAGTTCACGGAGCTCACACGTTTCTCATCTTAACAGACAAGCATTGGATGTTAGCGGACCAGTGCTTTGTATCAGTTTCAGAAGCAGAGTTGGACTAGATATGGTCCGTATGTGTAGGAAACACCGTTCTTTTGTTCTCAGCAAACTCACGTTTCCTGCTGTCTTAGAGACTCTAGAAAGCACGATCGTGCTTCTTGTACTAAAGCAGAGTGTGATCAATGGATGCGAACACTGCTGTGTGTTTCACTTCAGAAATGGAGTTAAATCCCATGCTCTGAGTCTTCCTACAAACAAGACTTCTTTTCAGGTAAGGGCAGTCACTTTTCTGCTCAAACGAACTACATCTTTCACGAAGCTCACACGTTTCTCATCTTAACAGACAAGCATTGGATGTTAGAGGACCAGTGCATTCTATCAGTTTCAGAAGAAGATTTGGATTACATATTGTCCTTATGTGTAGGAAACACCGTTCTTTTGTTCTGGGCACACTCAGATTTCCTGCTGTATTAGAGACTCTAGAAAGCAAGAGTGTGCTTCTCACTCTAAAGCAGAGTGTGATCCATGGATGAGAACTGAGCTGTGTGTTTCAATTCAGAAATGGAGTTAAATCCCAGGCTCTGAGTCTACCTACAAGCAAGACTTCGTTTCAGGTAAGGGCAGTCACTTTTCAGCTCAAAGGAACTACATCGTTCACTGAGCTCACACGTTTCTCATCTTAACAGACAAGCATTGGATGTTAGAGGACCAGTGCACTGTAACAGTTTCAGAAGAAGATTTGGACTACATATAGTCAGTATGTGTAGGAAACACCGTTCTTTTGTTCTGGGCACACTCAGATTTCCTGCTGTATTAGAGACTCTAGAAAGCAAGAGCGTTCTTCTCGCTCTAAAGCAGAGTGTGATCCATGGATGAGAACTATGCTGTGTGTTTCCCTTCAGAAAAGGAGATAAATCCCAGGCTCTGTGTCTTCCTACAAGCAAGACTTCGTTTCAGGTAAGGGCAGTCACTTTTCAGCTCAAACGAACTACATAGTTCACGGAGCTCACACGTTTCTCATCTTAACAGACAAGCATTGGATGTTAGCGGACCAGTGCTTTGTATCAGTTTCAGAAGCAGAGTTGGACTAGATATGGTACGTATGTGTAGGAAACACTGTTCTTTTGTTCTCAGCAAACTCACGTTTCCTGCTGTCTTAGAGACTCTAGAAAGCACGATCATGCTTCTTGTTCTAAAGCAGAGTGTGATCAATGGATGAGAACACTGCTGTGTGTTTCACTTCAGAAATGGAGTTAAATCCCATGCTCTGAGTCTTCCTACAAGCAAGACTTCATTTCAGGTAAGGGCAGTCACTTTTCTGCTCAAATGAACTACATCTTTCACGAAGCTCACACGTTTCTCATCTTAACAGAGAAGCATTGGATGTTAGAGGACCAGTGCATTCTATCAGTTTCAGAAGAAGATTTGGATTACCTATTGTCCTTATGTGTAGGAAACACCGTTCTTTTGTTCTGTGCACACTCAGATTTCCTGCTGTATTAGAGACTTTATAAAGCAAGAATGTGCTTCTCACTCTAAAACAGAGTGTGATCCATGGATGAGAACTATGCTGTGTGTTTCACTTCAGAAATGGAGTTAAATCTCAGGCTCTGAGTCTTCCTACAAGCAAGACTTCGTTTCAGGTAAGGGCAGTCACTTTTCAGCTCAAAGGAACTACATCGTTCACTGAGCTCACACGTTTCTCATCTTAGCAGACAAGCATTGGATGTTAGAGGACCAGTGCTTTGTATCAGTTTCAGAAGCAGAGTTGGACTAGATATGGTCCGTATGTGTAGGAAACACCGTTCTTTTCTTCTCAGCACACTCACGTTTCCTGCTGTCTTAGAGACTCTAGAAAGCAAGAGCGTGCTTCTTGTTCTAAAGCAGCGTGTGATCAATGAATGAGACAATGCTGTGTGTTTCACTTCAGAAATGGAGTTAAATCCCATGCTCTGAGTCTCCCTACAAGCAAGACTTCGTTTCAGGTAAGGGCAGTCACTTTTCTGCTCAAACGAACTACATTGTTCACCAAGCTCAAACTTATCTCATCTTAATTGACAAGCATTGGATGTTAGAGGACCAGTGCTTTGTATCAGTTTCAGAAGCAGATTTGGACTACATATGGTCCATATGTGTAGGAAACACCGATCTTTTGTTCTGGGCACACTCACGTTTCATGCTGTCTTAGAGATTTTAGAAAGCAAGAGCGTGCTTCTTGCTCTAGGGCAGAGTGTGATCCATTGATGAGAACTATGCTGTATGTTTCCCTTCAGAAATGGAGTTAAATCCCAGACTCTGTGTCTTCCTACAGGCAAGACTTCGTTTCAGGTAAGGGCAGTCACTTTTCAGCTCAAACGAACTACATCATTCACGGAGCTCACACGTTTCTCATCTTAACAGACAAGAATTGGATTTTAGAGGACCAGTGCTTTGTATCAGTTTCAGATGCAGAGTTGGACTATATAATGTCCGTAAGTGTAGGAAACACCGTTCTTTTGTTCTCAGAACACTCACGTTTCCTGCTGTCTTAGAGAATATAGATAGCAAGAGCGTGCTTCTTGTTCTAAAGCAGAGTGTGATCCATGGATGAGAACTATGCTGTGTGTTTCCCTTCAGAAATGGCTTAAATCCCAGGCTTTGTGTCTTACTACAAGCAAGACTTCGTTTCAGGTAAGGGCAGTCACATTTCAGTTCAAAGGAACTACATCATTCACTAAGCTCACTCGTTTCTCCTCTTAACTGACAAGCATTGGATGTTAGAGGACCAGTGCTTCGTATCACTTTCAGAAGCAGAGTTGGACTAGATATGGTCCGTATGTGTAGGAAACACCGTTCTTTTGTTCTCAGCAAACTCACGTTTCCTGCTGTCTTAGAGACTGTAGAAAGCAAGAGCGTTCTTCTCGCTCTAAAGCAGAGTGTGATCCATGGATGAGAACTATGCTGTGTGTTTCCCTTCAGAAAAGGAGATAAATCCCAGGCTCTGTGTCTTCCTACAAGCAAGACTTCGTTACAAGTAAGTGCAGTCACTTTTCAGTTCAAAGGAACTACATCATTCACTAAGCTCACACGTTTCTCCTCTTAACTGGCAAGCATTGGATGATAGAGGACCAGTGATTTGTATCACTTTCAGAAGCAGAGTTGGACTAGATATGGTCCATATGTGTAGGAAACACCGTTCTTTTGTTCTCAGCACACTCACGTTTCCTGCTGTCTTAGAGACTGTAGAAAGCAAGAGCGTGCTTGTCGCTCTAAAGCAGAGTGTGGTCCATGGATGAGAACTATGCTGTGTGTTTCCCTTCAGAAAAGGAGTTGAATCCCAGGCTCTGTGTCTTCCTACAAGAAAGACTTCATTTCAGGTAAGGGCAGTCACTTTTCAGCTCAAACGAACTACATAGTTCACGGAGCTCACACGTTTCTCATCTTAACAGACAAGCATTGGATGTTAGCGGACCAGTGCTTTGTATCAGTTTCAGAAGCAGAGTTGGACTAGATATGGTACGTATGTGTAGGAAACACTGTTCTTTTGTTCTCAGCAAACTCACGTTTCCTGCTGTCTTAGAGACTCTAGAAAGCACGATCATGCTTCTTGTTCTAAAGCAGAGTGTGATCAATGGATGAGAACACTGCTGTGTGTTTCACTTCAGAAATGGAGTTAAATCCCATGCTCTGAGTCTTCCTACAAGCAAGACTTCATTTCAGGTAAGGGCAGTCACTTTTCTGCTCAAATGAACTACATCTTTCACGAAGCTCACACGTTTCTCATCTTAACAGAGAAGCATTGGATGTTAGAGGACCAGTGCATTCTATCAGTTTCAGAAGAAGATTTGGATTACCTATTGTCCTTATGTGTAGGAAACACCGTTCTTTTGTTCTGTGCACACTCAGATTTCCTGCTGTATTAGAGACTTTATAAAGCAAGAATGTGCTTCTCACTCTAAAACAGAGTGTGATCCATGGATGAGAACTATGCTGTGTGTTTCACTTCAGAAATGGAGTTAAATCTCAGGCTCTGAGTCTTCCTACAAGCAAGACTTCGTTTCAGGTAAGGGCAGTCACTTTTCAGCTCAAAGGAACTACATCGTTCACTGAGCTCACACGTTTCTCATCTTAGCAGACAAGCATTGGATGTTAGAGGACCAGTGCTTTGTATCAGTTTCAGAAGCAGAGTTGGACTAGATATGGTCCGTATGTGTAGGAAACACCGTTCTTTTCTTCTCAGCACACTCACGTTTCCTGCTGTCTTAGAGACTCTAGAAAGCAAGAGCGTGCTTCTTGTACTAAAGCAGAGTGTGATCAATGAATGAGACAATGCTGTGTGTTTCACTTCAGAAATGGAGTTAAATCCCATGCTCTGAGTCTCCCTACAAGCAAGACTTCGTTTCAGGTAAGGGCAGTCACTTTTCTGCTCAAACGAACTACATTGTTCACCAAGCTCAAACTTATCTCATCTTAATTGACAAGCATTGGATGTTAGAGGACCAGTGCTTTGTATCAGTTTCAGAAGCAGATTTGGACTACATATGGTCCATATGTGTAGGAAACACCGATCTTTTGTTCTGGGCACACTCACGTTTCATGCTGTCTTAGAGATTTTAGAAAGCAAGAGCGTGCTTCTTGCTCTAGGGCAGAGTGTGATCCATTGATGAGAACTATGCTGTATGTTTCCCTTCAGAAATGGAGTTAAATCCCAGACTCTGTGTCTTCCTACAGGCAAGACTTCGTTTCAGGTAAGGGCAGTCACTTTTCAGCTCAAACGAACTACATCATTCACGGAGCTCACACGTTTCTCATCTTAACAGACAAGAATTGGATTTTAGAGGACCAGTGCTTTGTATCAGTTTCAGATGCAGAGTTGGACTATATAATGTCCGTAAGTGTAGGAAACACCGTTCTTTTGTTCTCAGAACACTCACGTTTCCTGCTGTCTTAGAGAATATAGATAGCAAGAGCGTGCTTCTTGTTCTAAAGCAGAGTGTGATCCATGGATGAGAACTATGCTGTGTGTTTCCCTTCAGAAATGGCTTAAATCCCAGGCTTTGTGTCTTACTACAAGCAAGACTTCGTTTCAGGTAAGGGCAGTCACATTTCAGTTCAAAGGAACTACATCATTCACTAAGCTCACTCGTTTCTCCTCTTAACTGACAAGCATTGGATGTTAGAGGACCAGTGCTTCGTATCACTTTCAGAAGCAGAGTTGGACTAGATATGGTCCGTATGTGTAGGAAACACCGTTCTTTTGTTCTCAGCAAACTCACGTTTCCTGCTGTCTTAGAGACTGTAGAAAGCAAGAGCGTTCTTCTCGCTCTAAAGCAGAGTGTGATCCATGGATGAGAACTATGCTGTGTGTTTCCCTTCAGAAAAGGAGATAAATCCCAGGCTCTGTGTCTTCCTACAAGCAAGACTTCGTTTCAGGTAAGGGCAGTCACTTTTCAGCTCAAACGAACTACATAGTTCACGGAGCTCACACGTTTCTCATCTTAACAGACAAGCATTGGATGTTAGCGGACCAGTGCTTTGTATCAGTTTCAGAAGCAGAGTTGGACTAGATATGGTCCGTATGTGTAGGAAACACCGTTCTTTTGTTCTCAGCAAACTCACGTTTCCTGCTGTCTTAGAGACTCTAGAAAGCACGATCGTGCTTCTTGTACTAAAGCAGAGTGTGATCAATGGATGAGAACACTGCTGTGTGTTTCACTTCAGAAATGGAGTTAAATCCCATGCTCTGAGTCTTCCTACAAGCAAGACTTCTTTTCAGGTAAGGGCAGTCACTTTTCTGCTCAAACGAACTACATCTTTCACGAAGCTCACACGTTTCTCATCTTAACAGACAAGCATTGGATGTTAGAGGACCAGTGCATTCTATCAGTTTCAGAAGAAGATTTGGATTACATATTGTCCTTATGTGTAGGAAACACCGTTCTTTTGTTCTGGGCACACTCAGATTTCCTGCTGTATTAGAGACTCTAGAAAGCAAGAGTGTGCTTCTCACTCTAAAGCAGAGTGTGATCCATGGATGAGAACTGAGCTGTGTGTTTCAATTCAGAAATGGAGTTAAATCCCAGGCTCTGAGTCTACCTACAAGCAAGACTTCGTTTCAGGTAAGGGCAGTCACTTTTCAGCTCAAAGGAACTACATCGTTCACTGAGCTCACACGTTTCTCATCTTAACAGACAAGCATTGGATGTTAGAGGACCAGTGCACTGTAACAGTTTCAGAAGAAGATTTGGACTACATATAGTCAGTATGTGTAGGAAACACCGTTCTTTTGTTCTGGGCACACTCAGATTTCCTGCTGTATTAGAGACTCTAGAAAGCAAGAGCGTTCTTCTCGCTCTAAAGCAGAGTGTGATCCATGGATGAGAACTATGCTGTGTGTTTCCCTTCAGAAAAGGAGATAAATCCCAGGCTCTGTGTCTTCCTACAAGCAAGACTTCGTTTCAGGTAAGGGCAGTCACTTTTCAGCTCAAACGAACTACATAGTTCACGGAGCTCACACGTTTCTCATCTTAACAGACAAGCATTGGATGTTAGCGGACCAGTGCTTTGTATCAGTTTCAGAAGCAGAGTTGGACTAGATATGGTACGTATGTGTAGGAAACACTGTTCTTTTGTTCTCAGCAAACTCACGTTTCCTGCTGTCTTAGAGACTCTAGAAAGCACGATCATGCTTCTTGTTCTAAAGCAGAGTGTGATCAATGGATGAGAACACTGCTGTGTGTTTCACTTCAGAAATGGAGTTAAATCCCATGCTCTGAGTCTTCCTACAAGCAAGACTTCATTTCAGGTAAGGGCAGTCACTTTTCTGCTCAAATGAACTACATCTTTCACGAAGCTCACACGTTTCTCATCTTAACAGAGAAGCATTGGATGTTAGAGGACCAGTGCATTCTATCAGTTTCAGAAGAAGATTTGGATTACCTATTGTCCTTATGTGTAGGAAACACCGTTCTTTTGTTCTGTGCACACTCAGATTTCCTGCTGTATTAGAGACTTTATAAAGCAAGAATGTGCTTCTCACTCTAAAACAGAGTGTGATCCATGGATGAGAACTATGCTGTGTGTTTCACTTCAGAAATGGAGTTAAATCTCAGGCTCTGAGTCTTCCTACAAGCAAGACTTCGTTTCAGGTAAGGGCAGTCACTTTTCAGCTCAAAGGAACTACATCGTTCACTGAGCTCACACGTTTCTCATCTTAGCAGACAAGCATTGGATGTTAGAGGACCAGTGCTTTGTATCAGTTTCAGAAGCAGAGTTGGACTAGATATGGTCCGTATGTGTAGGAAACACCGTTCTTTTCTTCTCAGCACACTCACGTTTCCTGCTGTCTTAGAGACTCTAGAAAGCAAGAGCGTGCTTCTTGTTCTAAAGCAGCGTGTGATCAATGAATGAGACAATGCTGTGTGTTTCACTTCAGAAATGGAGTTAAATCCCATGCTCTGAGTCTCCCTACAAGCAAGACTTCGTTTCAGGTAAGGGCAGTCACTTTTCTGCTCAAACGAACTACATTGTTCACCAAGCTCAAACTTATCTCATCTTAATTGACAAGCATTGGATGTTAGAGGACCAGTGCTTTGTATCAGTTTCAGAAGCAGATTTGGACTACATATGGTCCATATGTGTAGGAAACACCGATCTTTTGTTCTGGGCACACTCACGTTTCATGCTGTCTTAGAGATTTTAGAAAGCAAGAGCGTGCTTCTTGCTCTAGGGCAGAGTGTGATCCATTGATGAGAACTATGCTGTATGTTTCCCTTCAGAAATGGAGTTAAATCCCAGACTCTGTGTCTTCCTACAGGCAAGACTTCGTTTCAGGTAAGGGCAGTCACTTTTCAGCTCAAACGAACTACATCATTCACGGAGCTCACACGTTTCTCATCTTAACAGACAAGAATTGGATTTTAGAGGACCAGTGCTTTGTATCAGTTTCAGATGCAGAGTTGGACTATATAATGTCCGTAAGTGTAGGAAACACCGTTCTTTTGTTCTCAGAACACTCACGTTTCCTGCTGTCTTAGAGAATATAGATAGCAAGAGCGTGCTTCTTGTTCTAAAGCAGAGTGTGATCCATGGATGAGAACTATGCTGTGTGTTTCCCTTCAGAAATGGCTTAAATCCCAGGCTTTGTGTCTTACTACAAGCAAGACTTCGTTTCAGGTAAGGGCAGTCACATTTCAGTTCAAAGGAACTACATCATTCACTAAGCTCACTCGTTTCTCCTCTTAACTGACAAGCATTGGATGTTAGAGGACCAGTGCTTCGTATCACTTTCAGAAGCAGAGTTGGACTAGATATGGTCCGTATGTGTAGGAAACACCGTTCTTTTGTTCTCAGCAAACTCACGTTTCCTGCTGTCTTAGAGACTGTAGAAAGCAAGAGCGTTCTTCTCGCTCTAAAGCAGAGTGTGATCCATGGATGAGAACTATGCTGTGTGTTTCCCTTCAGAAAAGGAGATAAATCCCAGGCTCTGTGTCTTCCTACAAGCAAGACTTCGTTACAAGTAAGTGCAGTCACTTTTCAGTTCAAAGGAACTACATCATTCACTAAGCTCACACGTTTCTCCTCTTAACTGGCAAGCATTGGATGATAGAGGACCAGTGATTTGTATCACTTTCAGAAGCAGAGTTGGACTAGATATGGTCCATATGTGTAGGAAACACCGTTCTTTTGTTCTCAGCACACTCACGTTTCCTGCTGTCTTAGAGACTGTAGAAAGCAAGAGCGTGCTTGTCGCTCTAAAGCAGAGTGTGGTCCATGGATGAGAACTATGCTGTGTGTTTCCCTTCAGAAAAGGAGTTGAATCCCAGGCTCTGTGTCTTCCTACAAGAAAGACTTCATTTCAGGTAAGGGCAGTCACTTTTCAGCTCAAACGAACTACATAGTTCACGGAGCTCACACGTTTCTCATCTTAACAGACAAGCATTGGATGTTAGCGGACCAGTGCTTTGTATCAGTTTCAGAAGCAGAGTTGGACTAGATATGGTACGTATGTGTAGGAAACACTGTTCTTTTGTTCTCAGCAAACTCACGTTTCCTGCTGTCTTAGAGACTCTAGAAAGCACGATCATGCTTCTTGTTCTAAAGCAGAGTGTGATCAATGGATGAGAACACTGCTGTGTGTTTCACTTCAGAAATGGAGTTAAATCCCATGCTCTGAGTCTTCCTACAAGCAAGACTTCATTTCAGGTAAGGGCAGTCACTTTTCTGCTCAAATGAACTACATCTTTCACGAAGCTCACACGTTTCTCATCTTAACAGAGAAGCATTGGATGTTAGAGGACCAGTGCATTCTATCAGTTTCAGAAGAAGATTTGGATTACCTATTGTCCTTATGTGTAGGAAACACCGTTCTTTTGTTCTGTGCACACTCAGATTTCCTGCTGTATTAGAGACTTTATAAAGCAAGAATGTGCTTCTCACTCTAAAACAGAGTGTGATCCATGGATGAGAACTATGCTGTGTGTTTCACTTCAGAAATGGAGTTAAATCTCAGGCTCTGAGTCTTCCTACAAGCAAGACTTCGTTTCAGGTAAGGGCAGTCACTTTTCAGCTCAAAGGAACTACATCGTTCACTGAGCTCACACGTTTCTCATCTTAGCAGACAAGCATTGGATGTTAGAGGACCAGTGCTTTGTATCAGTTTCAGAAGCAGAGTTGGACTAGATATGGTCCGTATGTGTAGGAAACACCGTTCTTTTCTTCTCAGCACACTCACGTTTCCTGCTGTCTTAGAGACTCTAGAAAGCAAGAGCGTGCTTCTTGTACTAAAGCAGAGTGTGATCAATGAATGAGACAATGCTGTGTGTTTCACTTCAGAAATGGAGTTAAATCCCATGCTCTGAGTCTCCCTACAAGCAAGACTTCGTTTCAGGTAAGGGCAGTCACTTTTCTGCTCAAACGAACTACATTGTTCACCAAGCTCAAACTTATCTCATCTTAATTGACAAGCATTGGATGTTAGAGGACCAGTGCTTTGTATCAGTTTCAGAAGCAGATTTGGACTACATATGGTCCATATGTGTAGGAAACACCGATCTTTTGTTCTGGGCACACTCACGTTTCATGCTGTCTTAGAGATTTTAGAAAGCAAGAGCGTGCTTCTTGCTCTAGGGCAGAGTGTGATCCATTGATGAGAACTATGCTGTATGTTTCCCTTCAGAAATGGAGTTAAATCCCAGACTCTGTGTCTTCCTACAGGCAAGACTTCGTTTCAGGTAAGGGCAGTCACTTTTCAGCTCAAACGAACTACATCATTCACGGAGCTCACACGTTTCTCATCTTAACAGACAAGAATTGGATTTTAGAGGACCAGTGCTTTGTATCAGTTTCAGATGCAGAGTTGGACTATATAATGTCCGTAAGTGTAGGAAACACCGTTCTTTTGTTCTCAGAACACTCACGTTTCCTGCTGTCTTAGAGAATATAGATAGCAAGAGCGTGCTTCTTGTTCTAAAGCAGAGTGTGATCCATGGATGAGAACTATGCTGTGTGTTTCCCTTCAGAAATGGCTTAAATCCCAGGCTTTGTGTCTTACTACAAGCAAGACTTCGTTTCAGGTAAGGGCAGTCACATTTCAGTTCAAAGGAACTACATCATTCACTAAGCTCACTCGTTTCTCCTCTTAACTGACAAGCATTGGATGTTAGAGGACCAGTGCTTCGTATCACTTTCAGAAGCAGAGTTGGACTAGATATGGTCCGTATGTGTAGGAAACACCGTTCTTTTGTTCTCAGCAAACTCACGTTTCCTGCTGTCTTAGAGACTGTAGAAAGCAAGAGCGTTCTTCTCGCTCTAAAGCAGAGTGTGATCCATGGATGAGAACTATGCTGTGTGTTTCCCTTCAGAAAAGGAGATAAATCCCAGGCTCTGTGTCTTCCTACAAGCAAGACTTCGTTTCAGGTAAGGGCAGTCACTTTTCAGCTCAAACGAACTACATAGTTCACGGAGCTCACACGTTTCTCATCTTAACAGACAAGCATTGGATGTTAGCGGACCAGTGCTTTGTATCAGTTTCAGAAGCAGAGTTGGACTAGATATGGTCCGTATGTGTAGGAAACACCGTTCTTTTGTTCTCAGCAAACTCACGTTTCCTGCTGTCTTAGAGACTCTAGAAAGCACGATCGTGCTTCTTGTACTAAAGCAGAGTGTGATCAATGGATGCGAACACTGCTGTGTGTTTCACTTCAGAAATGGAGTTAAATCCCATGCTCTGAGTCTTCCTACAAGCAAGACTTCTTTTCAGGTAAGGGCAGTCACTTTTCTGCTCAAACGAACTACATCTTTCAAGAAGCTCACACGTTTCTCATCTTAACAGACAAGCATTGGATGTTAGAGGACCAGTGCATTCTATCAGTTTCAGAAGAAGATTTGGATTACATATTGTCCTTATGTGTAGGAAACACCGTTCTTTTGTTCTGGGCACACTCAGATTTCCTGCTGTATTAGAGACTCTATAAAGCAAGAGTGTGCTTCTCACTCTAAAGCAGAGTGTGATCCATGGATGAGAACTGAGCTGTGTGTTTCAATTCAGAAATGGAGTTAAATCCCAGGCTCTGAGTCTACCTACAAGCAAGACTTCGTTTCAGGTAAGGGCAGTCACTTTTCAGCTCAAAGGAACTACATCGTTCACTGAGCTCACACGTTTCTCATCTTAACAGACAAGCATTGGATGTTAGAGGACCAGTGCACTGTAACAGTTTCAGAAGAAGATTTGGACTACATATAGTCAGTATGTGTAGGAAACACCGTTCTTTTGTTCTGGGCACACTCAGATTTCCTGCTGTATTAGAGACTCTAGAAAGCAAGAGCGTGCTTCTTGCTCTAAAGCAAAGTGTGATTCATTGATGAGAACTATGCTGTATGTTTCACTTCAGAAATGGAGTTAAATCCCAGACTCTGTGTCTTCCTACAGTCAAGACTTCGTTTCAGGTATGGGCAGTCACTTTTCAGCTCAAACGAACTACCTCGTTCACGAAGCTCACACGTTTCTCATCTTAACAGACAACCATTGGATTTTAGAGGACCAGTGCTTTGTATCAGTTTCAGATGCAGAGTTGGACTATATAATGTCCGTAATTGTAGGAAACACCCTTCTTTTGTTCTGGGCACACTCAGATTTCCTGCTGTATTAGAGACTCTATAAAGCAAGAGTGTGCTTCTCGCTCTAAAGCAGAGTGTGATCCATGGATGAAAACTATGCTGTGTGTTCCACTTCAGAAATGGAGTTAAATCTCAGGCTCTGAGTCTTCCTACAAGCAAGACTTCGTTTCAGGTAAGGGCAGTCACTTTTCAGCTCAAAGGAACTACATCGTTCACTGAGCTCACAGGTTTCTCATCTTAACAGACAAGCATTGGATGTTAGAGGACCAGTGCTTTGTATCAGTTTCAGAAGCAGAGTTGGACTAGATATGGTCCGTATGTGTAGGAAACACCGTTCTTTTCTTCTCAGCATACTCACGTTTCCTGCTGTCTTAGAGAATCTAGAAAGCAAGAGCGTGCTTCTTGTTCTAAAGCACAGTGTGATCAATGGATGAGACAATGCTGTGTGTTTCCCTTCAGAAATGGAGTTAAATCCCAGGCTCTGTGCCTAACTACAAGCAAGACTTCGTTTCAGGTAAGGGCAGTCAATTTTCAGTTCAAAGGAACTATATCATTCACTAAGCTCACACGATTCTCATCTTAACTGACAAGCATTAGATGTTAGAGGACCAGTGTTTTGTATCACTTTCAGAAGAAGAATTGGACTAGATATGGTCTGTATGTGTAGGAAACACCATTCTTTTGTTCTAAGCACACTCACGTTTCCTGCTGTCTTAGAGACTGTAGAAAACAAGAGCGTGCTTCTCGCTCTAAAGCAGAGTGTGAACCATGGATGAGAACTATGCTGTGTGTTTCCCTTCAGAAAAGGAGTTAAATCCCAGGCTCTTGGTCTTCTACAAGCAAGACTTCGTTTCAGGTAAGGGCAGTCACTTTTCAGCTAAAACGAACTACATCGTTCACGGAGCTCACACATTTCTCATCTTAACAGACAAGCATTGGATGTTAGAGGACCAGTTCTTTGTATCAGTTTGAGAAGCAGAGTTCGAGTAGATATGGTCTGTATGTGTATGAAACACCGTTCTTTTGTTCTCAGCAAACTCACGTTTCCTGCTGTCTTAGAGACTCTAGAAAGAAGAGCATGCATCTTGTTCAAACGCAGAGTGTGTTCAATGGATGAGAACACTGCTGTATGTTTCACTTCAGAATTGGAGTTAAATCCCATGCTCTGTGTCTCCCTACAAGTAAGACTTCGTTTCAGTAAGGGCAGTCACTTTTCTGCTCAAAGGAACTACATACTTCACGAAGCTCACACGTTTCTCATCTTAACTGACAAACATTGGATGTTATAGGACCAGTGCTTTGTATCTGTTTCAGAAGCAGAGTTGGATTAGATATGGTCCCTATGTGTAGGAAACACCGTTATTTTGTTCTCAGCACACTCATGTTTCCTGCTATCTTAGAGACTTTAGAAAGCAAGAGCGTGCTTCTCGCTCTAAAGCAGAGTGTGATCCTTGGATGAGAACACTGCTCTGTGTTTCACATACGAAATGGAGTTAATTCCCAGGCTCTGAGTCTTCCTACAAGCAAGATTTCGTTTCAGGTAAGGGCAGTCACTTTTCTGCTCAAACGAACTACATCATTCACGAAGCTCACACGTTTCTCATCTTAATTGAGAAGCTTTGGATGTTAGAGTACCAGTGCTTTGTATCAGTTTCAGAAGAAGAGTTGGACTAGATATGGTCCGTATGTGTAGGAAACACCGTTCTTTTGTTCTCAGCACACTCACGTTTCCTGCTGTCTTAGATACTTTAGAAAGCAAGAGGGTGCTTCTTGCTCTAAAGCAGAGTGTGATCCATTGATGAGAACTATGCTGTATGTTTCCCTTCAGTAATGGAGTTAAATCCCAGACTCTGTTTCTTCCTACAGGCAAGATTTCTTTTCAGGTAAGGGCAGTCACTTTTCTGCTCAAACGAACTACATCGTTCACGAAGCTCACACGTTTCTCATCTTAACTGACAAGCATTGGATGTAAGATGGTCAGTGCTTTGTATCAGTTTCAGAAGAAGAGTTGTACTAGATATGGTCCGTATGTGTAGGAAACACCGTTCTTTTGTTCTCAGCACACTCACGTTTCCTGCTGTCTTAGAGACTCTAGAAAGCAAGAGTGTGCTTCTCACTCTAAAGCAGAGTGTGATCCATGGATGAGAACTATGCTGTCCGTTTCCCTTCAGAAATGGACTTAAATCCCAGGCTCTGTGTCTTACTACAAGCAAGACTTCGTTTCAGGTAAGGGCAGTCTCTTTTCAGTTCAAAGGAACTACATCATTCACTGAGCTCACACGTTTCCCATCTTAACTGACAAGCATTGGATGTTAGAGGACCAGTGCATTCTATCAGTTTCAGAAGAAGATTTGGATTACATATTGTCCTTATGTGTAGGAAACACCGTTCTGGGCACACTCAGATTTCCTGCTGTATTAGAGACTCTATAAAGCAAGAATGTGCTTCTTGCTCTAAAGCAGAGTGTGATCAATGGTTGAGAACTATGCTGTGTGTTCCACTTCAGAAATGAAGTTAAATCTCAGGCTCTGAGTCTTCCTACAAGCAAGACTTCGTTTCAGGTAAGGGCAGTCACTTTTCAGTTCAAAGGAACTACATCATTCACTAAGCTCACACGTTTCTCCTCTTAACTGACAAGCATTGGATGTTAGAGACCAGTGCTTTGTATCAGTTTCAGAAGCAGAGTTGGACTAGATATGGTCCGTATGTGTAGGAAACACTGTTCTTTTCTTCTCAGCACACTCACGTTTCCTGCTGTCTTAGAGACTCTAGAAAGCAAGAGCGTGCTTCTTGTTCTAAAGCAGAGTGTGATCAAAGGATGAGACAATGCTGTGTATTTAACTTCAGAAATGGAGTTAAATCCCATGCTCTGAGTCTCCCTACAAGCAAGACTTCATTTCAGGTAAGGGCAGTCACTTTTCTGCTCAAAGGAACTACATCCTTCACGAAGCTCACACGTTTCTCATCTTAACTGACAACCATTGGATGTTAGAGGACCACTGCATTGTATCAGTTTCAGAAGAAGATTTGGACTACATATAGTCCGTATGTGTAGGAAACACCGTTCTTTTGTTCTGGGGACACTCAGATTTCCTGCAGTATTAGAGAATCTAGAAAGCAAGAGCATGCTTCTTGCTCTAAAGCAGAGTGTTAATCATGGATGAGAACTATGCTGTGTGTTTCCCTTCAGTAATGGACTTAAATCCCAGGCTCTGTGTCTTACTATAAGCAAGACTTCGTTACAAGTAAGTGCAGTCACTTTTCAGTTCAAAGGAACTACATCATTCACTAAGCTCACACGTTTCTCCTCTTAACTGGCAAGCATTGGATGATAGAGGACCAGTGATTTGTATCACTTTCAGAAGCAGAGTTGGACTAGATATGGTCCATATGTGTAGGAAACACCGTTCTTTTGTTCTCAGCACACTCACGTTTCCTGCTGTCTTAGAGACTGTAGAAAGCAAGAGCGTGCTTGTCGCTCTAAAGCAGAGTGTGGTCCATGGATGAGAACTATGCTGTGTGTTTCCCTTCCGAAAAGGAGTTGAATCCCAGGCTCTGTGTCTTCCTACAAGAAAGACTTCGTTTCAGGTAAGGGCAGTCACTTTTCAGCTCAAACGAACTACATAGTTCACGGAGCTCACACGTTTCTCATCTTAACAGACAAGCATTGGATGTTAGCGGACCAGTGCTTTGTATCAGTTTCAGAAGCAGAGTTGGACTAGATATGGTACGTATGTGTAGGAAACACTGTTCTTTTGTTCTCAGCAAACTCACGTTTCCTGCTGTCTTAGAGACTCTAGAAAGCACGATCATGCTTCTTGTTCTAAAGCAGAGTGTGATCAATGGATGAGAACACTGCTGTGTGTTTCACTTCAGAAATGGAGTTAAATCCCATGCTCTGAGTCTTCCTACAAGCAAGACTTCATTTCAGGTAAGGGCAGTCACTTTTCTGCTCAAATGAACTACATCTTTCACGAAGCTCACACGTTTCTCATCTTAACAGAGAAGCATTGGATGTTAGAGGACCAGTGCATTCTATCAGTTTCAGAAGAAGATTTGGATTACCTATTGTCCTTATGTGTAGGAAACACCGTTCTTTTGTTCTGTGCACACTCAGATTTCCTGCTGTATTAGAGACTTTATAAAGCAAGAATGTGCTTCTCACTCTAAAACAGAGTGTGATCCATGGATGAGAACTATGCTGTGTGTTTCACTTCAGAAATGGAGTTAAATCTCAGGCTCTGAGTCTTCCTACAAGCAAGACTTCGTTTCAGGTAAGGGCAGTCACTTTTCAGCTCAAAGGAACTACATCGTTCACTGAGCTCACACGTTTCTCATCTTAGCAGACAAGCATTGGATGTTAGAGGACCAGTGCTTTGTATCAGTTTCAGAAGCAGAGTTGGACTAGATATGGTCCGTATGTGTAGGAAACACCGTTCTTTTCTTCTCAGCACACTCACGTTTCCTGCTGTCTTAGAGACTCTAGAAAGCAAGAGCGTGCTTCTTGTACTAAAGCAGAGTGTGATCAATGAATGAGACAATGCTGTGTGTTTCACTTCAGAAATGGAGTTAAATCCCATGCTCTGAGTCTCCCTACAAGCAAGACTTCGTTTCAGGTAAGGGCAGTCACTTTTCTGCTCAAACGAACTACATTGTTCACCAAGCTCAAACTTATCTCATCTTAATTGACAAGCATTGGATGTTAGAGGACCAGTGCTTTGTATCAGTTTCAGAAGCAGATTTGGACTACATATGGTCCATATGTGTAGGAAACACCGATCTTTTGTTCTGGGCACACTCACGTTTCATGCTGTCTTAGAGATTTTAGAAAGCAAGAGCGTGCTTCTTGCTCTAGGGCAGAGTGTGATCCATTGATGAGAACTATGCTGTATGTTTCCCTTCAGAAATGGAGTTAAATCCCAGACTCTGTGTCTTCCTACAGGCAAGACTTCGTTTCAGGTAAGGGCAGTCACTTTTCAGCTCAAACGAACTACATCATTCACGGAGCTCACACGTTTCTCATCTTAACAGACAAGAATTGGATTTTAGAGGACCAGTGCTTTGTATCAGTTTCAGATGCAGAGTTGGACTATATAATGTCCGTAAGTGTAGGAAACACCGTTCTTTTGTTCTCAGAACACTCACGTTTCCTGCTGTCTTAGAGAATATAGATAGCAAGAGCGTGCTTCTTGTTCTAAAGCAGAGTGTGATCCATGGATGAGAACTATGCTGTGTGTTTCCCTTCAGAAATGGCTTAAATCCCAGGCTTTGTGTCTTACTACAAGCAAGACTTCGTTTCAGGTAAGGGCAGTCACATTTCAGTTCAAAGGAACTACATCATTCACTAAGCTCACTCGTTTCTCCTCTTAACTGACAAGCATTGGATGTTAGAGGACCAGTGCTTCGTATCACTTTCAGAAGCAGAGTTGGACTAGATATGGTCCGTATGTGTAGGAAACACCGTTCTTTTGTTCTCAGCAAACTCACGTTTCCTGCTGTCTTAGAGACTGTAGAAAGCAAGAGCGTTCTTCTCGCTCTAAAGCAGAGTGTGATCCATGGATGAGAACTATGCTGTGTGTTTCCCTTCAGAAAAGGAGATAAATCCCAGGCTCTGTGTCTTCCTACAAGCAAGACTTCGTTTCAGGTAAGGGCAGTCACTTTTCAGCTCAAACGAACTACATAGTTCACGGAGCTCACACGTTTCTCATCTTAACAGACAAGCATTGGATGTTAGCGGACCAGTGCTTTGTATCAGTTTCAGAAGCAGAGTTGGACTAGATATGGTCCGTATGTGTAGGAAACACCGTTCTTTTGTTCTCAGCAAACTCACGTTTCCTGCTGTCTTAGAG
Organism: Onychomys leucogaster; assembly: GCA_949786385.1. Classification (NCBI taxonomy): domain Eukaryota; kingdom Metazoa; phylum Chordata; class Mammalia; order Rodentia; family Cricetidae; genus Onychomys; species Onychomys leucogaster. Next base: position 180,036 of record CATKUP010000345.1, read on the forward strand.
ACTCTAGAAAGCACGATCGTGCTTCTTGTACTAAAGCAGAGTGTGATCAATGGATGAGAACACTGCTGTGTGTTTCACTTCAGAAATGGAGTTAAATCCCATGCTCTGAGTCTTCCTACAAGCAAGACTTCTTTTCAGGTAAGGGCAGTCACTTTTCTGCTCAAACGAACTACATCTTTCACGAAGCTCACACGTTTCTCATCTTAACAGACAAGCATTGGATGTTAGAGGACCAGTGCATTCTATCAGTTTCAGAAGAAGATTTGGATTACATATTGTCCTTATGTGTAGGAAACACCGTTCTTTTGTTCTGGGCACACTCAGATTTCCTGCTGTATTAGAGACTCTATAAAGCAAGAGTGTGCTTCTCACTCTAAAGCAGAGTGTGATCCATGGATGAGAACTGAGCTGTGTGTTTCAATTCAGAAATGGAGTTAAATCCCAGGCTCTGAATCTACCTACAAGCAAGACTTCGTTTCAGGTAAGGGCAGTCACTTTTCAGCTCAAAGGAACTACATCGTTCACTGAGCTCACACGTTTCTCATCTTAACAGACAAGCATTGGATGTTAGAGGACCAGTGCACTGTAACAGTTTCAGAAGAAGATTTGGACTACATATAGTCAGTATGTGTAGGAAACACCGTTCTTTTGTTCTGGGCACACTCAGATTTCCTGCTGTATTAGAGACTCTAGAAAGCAAGAGCGTGCTTCTTGCTCTAAAGCAAAGTGTGATCCATTGATGAGAACTATGCTGTATGTTTCACTTCAGAAATGGAGTTAAATCCCAGACTCTGTGTCTTCCTTCAGTCAAGACTTCGTTTCAGGTATGGGCAGTCACTTTTCAGCTCAAACGAACTACCTCGTTCACGAAGCTCACACGTTTCTCATCTTAACAGACAAGCATTGGATTTTAGAGGACCAGTGCTTTGTATCAGTTTCAGATGCAGAGTTGGACTATATAATGTCCGTAATTGTAGGAAACACCCTTCTTTTGTTCTGGGCACACTCAGATTTCCTGCTGTATTAGAGACTCTATAAAGCAAGAGTGTGCTTCTCGCTCTAAAGCAGAGTGTGATCCATGGATGAAAACTATGCTGTGTGTTCCACTTCAGAAATGGAGTTAAATCTCAGGCTCTGAGTCTTCCTACAAGCAAGACTTCGTTTCAGGTAAGGGCAGTCACTTTTCAGCTCAAAGGAACTACATCGTTCACTGAGCTCACAGGTTTCTCATCTTAACAGACAAGCATTGGATGTTAGAGGACCAGTGCTTTGTATCAGTTTCAGAAGCAGAGTTGGACTAGATATGGTCCGTATGTGTAGGAAACACCGTTCTTTTCTTCTCAGCATACTCACGTTTCCTGCTGTCTTAGAGAATCTAGAAAGCAAGAGCGTGCTTCTTGTTCTAAAGCACAGTGTGATCAATGGATGAGACAATGCTGTGTGTTTCCCTTCAGAAATGGAGTTAAATCCCAGGCTCTGTGCCTAACTACAAGCAAGACTTCGTTTCAGGTAAGGGCAGTCAATTTTCAGTTCAAAGGAACTATATCATTCACTAAGCTCACACGATTCTCATCTTAACTGACAAGCATTAGATGTTAGAGGACCAGTGTTTTGTATCACTTTCAGAAGAAGAATTGGACTAGATATGGTCCGTATGTGTAGGAAACACCATTCTTTTGTTCTAAGCACACTCACGTTTCCTGCTGTCTTAGAGACTGTAGAAAACAAGAGCGTGCTTCTCGCTCTAAAGCAGAGTGTGAACCATGGATGAGAACTATGCTGTGTGTTTCCCTTCAGAAAAGGAGTTAAATCCCAGGCTCTTGGTCTTCTACAAGCAAGACTTCGTTTCAGGTAAGGGCAGTCACTTTTCAGCTAAAACGAACTACATCGTTCACGGAGCTCACACATTTCTCATCTTAACAGACAAGCATTGGATGTTAGAGGACCAGTTCTTTGTATCAGTTTCAGAAGCAGAGTTCGAGTAGATATGGTCTGTATGTGTATGAAACACCGTTCTTTTGTTCTCAGCAAACTCACGTTTCCTGCTGTCTTAGAGACTCTAGAAAGAAGAGCATGCATCTTGTTCAAACGCAGAGTGTGTTCAATGGATGAGAACACTGCTGTGTGTTTCACTTCAGAATTGGAGTTAAATCCCATGCTCTGTGTCTCCCTACAAGTAAGACTTCGTTTCAGTAAGGGCAGTCACTTTTCTGCTCAAAGGAACTACATACTTCACGAAGCTCACACGTTTCTCATCTTAACTGACAAACATTGGATGTTATAGGACCAGTGCTTTGTATCTGTTTCAGAAGCAGAGTTGGATTAGATATGGTCCCTATGTGTAGGAAACACCGTTATTTTGTTCTCAGCACACTCATGTTTCCTGCTATCTTAGAGACTTTAGAAAGCAAGAGCGTGCTTCTCGCTCTAAAGCAGAGTGTGATCCTTGGATGAGAACACTGCTCTGTGTTTCACATACGAAATGGAGTTAATTCCCAGGCTCTGAGTCTTCCTACAAGCAAGACTTCGTTTCAGGTAAGGGCAGTCACTTTTCTGCTCAAACGAACTACATCATTCACGAAGCTCACACGTTTCTCATCTTAATTGAGAAGCTTTGGATGTTAGAGTACCAGTGCTTTGTATCAGTTTCAGAAGAAGAGTTGGACTAGATATGGTCCGTATGTGTAGGAAACACCGTTCTTTTGTTCTCAGCACACTCACGTTTCCTGCTGTCTTAGATACTTTAGAAAGCAAGAGGGTGCTTCTTGCTCTAAAGCAGAGTGTGATCCATTGATGAGAACTATGCTGTATGTTTCCCTTCAGTAATGGAGTTAAATCCCAGACTCTGTTTCTTCCTACAGGCAAGATTTCTTTTCAGGTAAGGGCAGTCACTTTTCTGCTCAAACGAACTACATCGTTCACGAAGCTCACACGTTTCTCATCTTAACTGACAAGCATTGGATGTAAGATGGTCAGTGCTTTGTATCAGTTTCAGAAGAAGAGTTGTACTAGATATGGTCCGTATGTGTAGGAAACACCGTTCTTTTGTTCTCAGCACACTCACGTTTCCTGCTGTCTTAGAGACTCTAGAAAGCAAGAGTGTGCTTCTCACTCTAAAGCAGAGTGTGATCCATGGATGAGAACTATGCTGTCCGTTTCCCTTCAGAAATGGACTTAAATCCCAGGCTCTGTGTCTTACTACAAGCAAGACTTCGTTTCAGGTAAGGGCAGTCTCTTTTCAGTTCAAAGGAACTACATCATTCACTGAGCTCACACGTTTCCCATCTTAACTGACAAGCATTGGATGTTAGAGGACCAGTGCATTCTATCAGTTTCAGAAGAAGATTTGGATTACATATTGTCCTTATGTGTAGGAAACACCGTTCTGGGCACACTCAGATTTCCTGCTGTATTAGAGACTCTATAAAGCAAGAATGTGCTTCTTGCTCTAAAGCAGAGTGTGATCAATGGTTGAGAACTATGCTGTGTGTTCCACTTCAGAAATGAAGTTAAATCTCAGGCTCTGAGTCTTCCTACAAGCAAGACTTCGTTTCAGGTAAGGGCAGTCACTTTTCAGTTCAAAGGAACTACATCATTCACTAAGCTCACACGTTTCTCCTCTTAACTGACAAGCATTGGATGTTAGAGGACCAGTGCTTTGTATCAGTTTCAGAAGCAGAGTTGGACTAGATATGGTCCGTATGTGTAGGAAACACTGTTCTTTTCTTCTCAGCACACTCACGTTTCCTGCTGTCTTAGAGACTCTAGAAAGCAAGAGCGTGCTTCTTGTTCTAAAGCAGAGTGTGATCAAAGGATGAGACAATGCTGTGTATTTAACTTCAGAAATGGAGTTAAATCCCATGCTCTGAGTCTCCCTACAAGCAAGACTTCATTTCAGGTAAGGGCAGTCACTTTTCTGCTCAAAGGAACTACATCCTTCACGAAGCTCACACGTTTCTCATCTTAACTGACAACCATTGGATGTTAGAGGACCACTGCATTGTATCAGTTTCAGAAGAAGATTTGGACTACATATAGTCCGTATGTGTAGGAAACACCGTTCTTTTGTTCTGGGGACACTCAGATTTCCTGCAGTATTAGAGAATCTAGAAAGCAAGAGCGTGCTTCTTGCTCTAAAGCAGAGTGTTAATCATGGATGAGAACTATGCTGTGTGTTTCCCTTCAGTAATGGACTTAAATCCCAGGCTCTGTGTCTTACTATAAGCAAGACTTCGTTACAAGTAAGTGCAGTCACTTTTCAGTTCAAAGGAACTACATCATTCACTAAGCTCACACGTTTCTCCTCTTAACTGGCAAGCATTGGATGATAGAGGACCAGTGATTTGTATCACTTTCAGAAGCAGAGTTGGACTAGATATGGTCCATATGTGTAGGAAACACCGTTCTTTTGTTCTCAGCACACTCACGTTTCCTGCTGTCTTAGAGACTGTAGAAAGCAAGAGCGTGCTTGTCGCTCTAAAGCAGAGTGTGGTCCATGGATGAGAACTATGCTGTGTGTTTCCCTTCCGAAAAGGAGTTGAATCCCAGGCTCTGTGTCTTCCTACAAGAAAGACTTCGTTTCAGGTAAGGGCAGTCACTTTTCAGCTCAAACGAACTACATAGTTCACGGAGCTCACACGTTTCTCATCTTAACAGACAAGCATTGGATGTTAGCGGACCAGTGCTTTGTATCAGTTTCAGAAGCAGAGTTGGACTAGATATGGTACGTATGTGTAGGAAACACTGTTCTTTTGTTCTCAGCAAACTCACGTTTCCTGCTGTCTTAGAGACTCTAGAAAGCACGATCATGCTTCTTGTTCTAAAGCAGAGTGTGATCAATGGATGAGAACACTGCTGTGTGTTTCACTTCAGAAATGGAGTTAAATCCCATGCTCTGAGTCTTCCTACAAGCAAGACTTCATTTCAGGTAAGGGCAGTCACTTTTCTGCTCAAATGAACTACATCTTTCACGAAGCTCACACGTTTCTCATCTTAACAGAGAAGCATTGGATGTTAGAGGACCAGTGCATTCTATCAGTTTCAGAAGAAGATTTGGATTACCTATTGTCCTTATGTGTAGGAAACACCGTTCTTTTGTTCTGTGCACACTCAGATTTCCTGCTGTATTAGAGACTTTATAAAGCAAGAATGTGCTTCTCACTCTAAAACAGAGTGTGATCCATGGATGAGAACTATGCTGTGTGTTTCACTTCAGAAATGGAGTTAAATCTCAGGCTCTGAGTCTTCCTACAAGCAAGACTTCGTTTCAGGTAAGGGCAGTCACTTTTCAGCTCAAAGGAACTACATCGTTCACTGAGCTCACACGTTTCTCATCTTAGCAGACAAGCATTGGATGTTAGAGGACCAGTGCTTTGTATCAGTTTCAGAAGCAGAGTTGGACTAGATATGGTCCGTATGTGTAGGAAACACCGTTCTTTTCTTCTCAGCACACTCACGTTTCCTGCTGTCTTAGAGACTCTAGAAAGCAAGAGCGTGCTTCTTGTACTAAAGCAGAGTGTGATCAATGAATGAGACAATGCTTTGTGTTTCACTTCAGAAATGGAGTTAAATCCCATGCTCTGAGTCTCCCTACAAGCAAGACTTCGTTTCAGGTAAGGGCAGTCACTTTTCTGCTCAAACGAACTACATTGTTCACCAAGCTCAAACTTATCTCATCTTAATTGACAAGCATTGGATGTTAGAGGACCAGTGCTTTGTATCAGTTTCAGAAGCAGATTTGGACTACATATGGTCCATATGTGTAGGAAACACCGATCTTTTGTTCTGGGCACACTCACGTTTCATGCTGTCTTAGAGATTTTAGAAAGCAAGAGCGTGCTTCTTGCTCTAGGGCAGAGTGTGATCCATTGATGAGAACTATGCTGTATGTTTCCCTTCAGAAATGGAGTTAAATCCCAGACTCTGTGTCTTCCTACAGGCAAGACTTCGTTTCAGGTAAGGGCAGTCACTTTTCAGCTCAAACGAACTACATCATTCACGGAGCTCACACGTTTCTCATCTTAACAGACAAGAATTGGATTTTAGAGGACCAGTGCTTTGTATCAGTTTCAGATGCAGAGTTGGACTATATAATGTCCGTAAGTGTAGGAAACACCGTTCTTTTGTTCTCAGAACACTCACGTTTCCTGCTGTCTTAGAGAATATAGATAGCAAGAGCGTGCTTCTTGTTCTAAAGCAGAGTGTGATCAATGGATGATTACACTGCTGTGTGTTTTACTTCAGAAATGGAGTTAAATCCCAGGCTCTGAGTCTTCCTACAAGCAAGACTTCAATTCATTTAAGGGCAGTCACTTTTCTGCTCAAACGAACTACATCATAAACGAAGCTCACACGTTTCTCATCTTAACAGACAAGCATTGCATGTTAGAGGACCAGTGCATTCTATCAGTTTCAGAAGCAGTTTTGGACTACATATGGTCCATATATGTAGGAAACACCCTTCTTTTGTTCTCAGAACACTCACGTTTCCTGCTGTCTTAGAGACTGTAGAAAGCAAGAGCATGCTTCTCGCTCTAAAGTAGAGTGTGATCCATGGATGAGAACTAAGCTGTGTGTTTCCCTTCAGAAAGGGAGTTAAATCCCAGGCTCTGTGTCTTCCTACAAGCAAGACTTCATTTCAGGTAAGGGTCGTCAGTTTTCTGCTCAAACGAACTACATGGTTCACAAAGCTAACACGTTTCTCATCTTAACTGACAAGCATTGGATGTTAGAGGGTCAGTGCTTTGTATCAGTTTCAGAAGCAGATTTGGACTAAATATGGTCCGTATGTGTAGGAAACACCGTTCTTTTTTTCTGGGCACACTCAGATTTCCTGCTATATTAGAGAATCTAGAAAGCAAGAGCGTGCTTCTTGCTCTAAAGCAGAGTGTGATCCATGGATGAGAACTATGCTGTATGTTTCCCTTCAGAAATGGAGTTAAATCCCAGACTCTGTGTCTTCCTACAGGCAAGACTTCGTTTCAGGTAAGGGCAGTCACTTTTCAGCTCAAACGAACTACATCATTCACGAAGCTCACACGTTTCTCATTTTAACAGACAAGCATTGGATTTTAGAAGACCAATGCTTTGTATCAGTTTCAGATGCAGAGTTGGACTATATAATGTCTGTAAGTGTAGGAAACACCGTTCTTTTGTTCTCAGCACACTCACGTTTCCTGCTGTCTTAGAGAATCTAGAAAGCAAGAGCGTGGTTCTTGTTCTAAAGCAGAGTGTGATCAATGGATGATTACACTGCTGTGTGTTTTACTTCAGAAATGGAGTTAAATCCCAGGCTCTGAGTCTTCCTACAAGCAAGACTTCAATTCACGTGAGGGCAGTCACTTTTCTGCTCAAACGAACTACATATTTCACGAAGCTCACACGTTTCTCATCTTAACTGACAAGCATTGGATGTAAGATGGTCAGTGCTTTGTATCAGTTTCAGAAGCAGATTTGGACTACATATGGTCCATTTGTGTAGGAAACACCCTTCTTTTGTTCTGGGCACACTCAGATTTCCTGCTCTATTAGAGAATCTAGAAAGCAAGAGTGTGCTTCTCGCTCTAAAGCAGAGTGTGATCCATGGATGAGAACTATGCTGTGTGTTTCCCTTCAGAAATGGCTTAAATCCCAGGCTTTGTGTCTTACTACAAGCAAGACTTCGTTTCAGGTAAGGGCAGTCACATTTCAGTTCAAAGGAACTACATCATTCACTAAGCTCACTCGTTTCTCCTCTTAACTGACAAGCATTGGATGTTAGAGGACCAGTGCTTTGTATCACTTTCAGAAGCAGAGTTGGACTAGATATGGTCCATATGTGTAGGAAACACCGTTCTTTTGTTCTCAGCACACTCACGTTTCCTGCTGTCTTAGAGACTGTAGAAAGCAAGAGCGTGCTTCTCGCTCTAAAGCATAGTGTGATCCATAGATGAGAACTATGCTGTGTGTTTCCCTTCAGAAAAGGAGTTAAATCCCAGGCTCTGAGTCTTCCTACAAGCAAGACTTCGTTTCAGGTAAGGGCAGTCACTTTTCAGCTCAAAGGAACTACATCGTTCACTGAGCTCACACGTTTCTCATCTTAACAGACAAGCATTGGATGTTAGAGGACCAGTGCTTTGTATCACTTTCAGAAGCAGAGTTGGACTAGATATGGTCCGTATGTGTAGGAAACACCGTTCTTTTGTTCTGAGCACTCTCACGTTTCCTGCTGTCTTAGAGACTCTAGAAAGAAAGAGCGTGCTTCTTGTTCTAAAGCAGACTGTGATCAATGAATGAGATAATGCTGTGTGTTTCACTTCAGAAATGGTGTTAAATCCCATGCTCTTTAGTCTCCCTACAAGCAAGACTTCGTTTCAGGTAAGGGCAGTCACTTTTCTGCTCAAACGAACTACATCGTTCATGAAGCTCAAACGTTTCTCATCTTAAATGACAAGCATTGTATGTTAGAGGACCAGTGCTTTGTATCAGTTTCAGAAGAAGAGTTGGACTAGATATCGTCCGTATGTTTAGGAAACACCCTTCTTTTGTCCTCAGCACACTCACGTTTCCTGCTGTCTTAGAGATTTTGGAATGCAAGAGCGTGCTTCTTGCTCTAAAGCAGAGTGTGATCCATGGATGAGAACACTGCTGTGTGTTTCCCTTCAGAAATGGACATAAATCCCAGGCTCTGAGTCTTCCTACAAGCAAGACTTCGTTTCAGGTAAGGGCAGTCACTTTACAGCTCAAACGAACTACATCCTTCACTGAGCTCACACGTTTCTCATCTTAACAGACAAGCATTGGATGTTAGAGGACCAGTGCATTGTATCAGTTTCAGAAGAAGATTTGGACTACATATAGTCAGTATGTGTAGCAAACACCGTTCTTTTGTTCTGGGCACACTCAGATTTCCTGCTGTATTAGAGACTCTAGAAAGCAAGAGCATGCTTCTTGCTGTAAAGCAGAGTGTGATCCATAGATGAGAACTATGCTGTATGTTTCCCTTCAGAAATGGAGTTAAATCCCAGACTCAGTATCTTCCTACAGGCAAGCCTTCGTTTCAGGTAAGGGCAGTTACTTTTCAGCTCAAACGAACTACATCATTCACGAAGCTCACACGGTTCTCATTTTAACAGACAAGCATTGGATTTTAGAGGACCAGTGCTTTGTATCAGTTTCAGATGCAGAGTTGGACTATATAATGTCCGTAATTGTAGGAAACACCGTTCTTTTGTTCTCAGCACACTCACGATTCCTGCTGTCTTAGAGACTCTAGAAAGCAAGAGCGTGCTTCTTGTTCTAAAGCAGAGTGTGATCAATGGATGAGACAATGCTGTGTATTTCACTTCAGAAATGGAGTTAAATCCCGTGCTCTGAGTCTCCCTACAAGCAAGATTTCGTTTCAGGTAACGGCAGTCACTTTTCTGCTCAAACGAACTACATTGTTCATGAAGCTCAAACGTTTCTCATCATAATTGACAAGCATTGGATGTTAGAGGACCAGTGCTTTGTATCACTTTCAGAAGCAGAGTTGGACTAGATATGGTCTGTATGTGTAGGAAACACCGTTCTTTTGTTCTCAGCACACTCACGTTTCCTGCTGTCTTAGAGACTCTAGAAAGCAAGAGCGTGCTTCTCGCTCTAAAGCAGAGTGTGATCCATGGATGAGAACTATGTTGTGTGTTTCCCTTCAGAAATGGACTTAAATCCCAGGCTCTGTGTCTTACTACAAGCAAGACTTCGTTTCAGGTAAGGGCAGTCACTTTTCAGTTCAAAGGAATTACATCATTCACTAAGCTCACACGTTTCTCATCTTAACTGACAAGCAATGGATGTTAGAGGACCAGTGCTTTGTATCACTTTCAGAAGCAGAGTTGGACTAGATATGGTCTGTATGTGTAGGAAACACCGTTCGTTTGTTCTCAGCACACTCACGTTTCCTGCTGTCTTAGAGACTGTAGAAAGCAAGAGCATGCTACTCGCTCTAAAGAGGAGTGTGATCCATGGATGAGAACTAAGCTTTGTGTTTCCCTTCAGAAAAGGAGTTAAATCCCAGGCTCTGTGTCTTCCTACAAGCAAGACTTCGTTTCAGGTAAGGGCAGTCAGTTTTCTGCTGAAACGAACTACATTGCTCACGAAGCTCACACGTTTCTCATCTTAACTGACAAGCATTGGATGTTAGAGGGTCAATGCTTTGTATCAGTTTCAGAAGCAGATTTGGACTACATATGGTCGATATGTGTAGGAAACACCAATCTTTTGTTCTGGGCAAACTCACGTTTCCTACTGTCTTAGAGACTTTAGAAAGCAAGAGCGTGCTTCTTGCTCTAAGGCAGAGTGTGATCGATTGATGAGAACTATGCTGTATGTTTCCCTTCAGAAATGGAGTTAAATGCCAGACTCTGTGTCTTCCTACAGGCAAGACTCATTTCAGGTAAGGGCAGTCACTTTTCAGCTCAAACGAACTACGTCGTTCACTGAGTTCTCACGTTTCTCATCTTAACAGACAAGCATTGGATGTTAGAGGAGCAGTCCTTTCTATCAGTTTCAGAAGCAGAGTTGGAATAGATATGGTCCGTATGTGTAGGAAACACCGTTCTTTTGTTCTCAGCACACTCAGGTTTCCTGCTGTCTTAGAGACTCTAGAAAGCAAGAGCGTGCTTCTTGTTCTAAAGCAGAGTGTGATCAATGAATGAGACAATGCTGTGTGTTTCACTTCAGAAATGGAGTTCAATCCCATGCTCTGAGTCTCCCTACAAGCAAGACTTCGTTTCAGGTAAGGGCAGTCACTTTTCTGCTCAAAGGAACTAGATCGTTCACGAAGCTCACACTTTTCTCATCTTAACTGACAACCATTGGATGTTAGAGGACCAGTGCATTGTATCAGTTTCAGAATAAGATTTGGAATACATATAGTCCGTATGTGTAGGAAACACCGTTCTTTGTTCTGGGCACCCTCACATTTCCTGCTGTATTGGAGATTCTATAAAGCATGAGTGTGCTTCTCGCTCTAAAGCAGAGTGTGATCCATGGATGAGAACTATGCTGTGTGTTTCCCTTCAGAAATGGCTTAAATCCCAGGCTCTGTGTCTTACTACAAGCAAGACATCGTTTCAGGTAAGGGCAATCACTTTTCAGTTCAAAGGAACTACATCATTCACTAAGCTCACACGTTTCTCCTCTTAACTGACAAGCATTGGATGTTAGAGGACCAGTGCTTTGTATCACTTTCAGAAGCAGGGTTGGACTAGATATGGTCCGTATGTGTAGGAAACACCGTTCTTTTGTTCTCAGCAAACTCACGTTTCCTGCTGTCTTAGAGACTGTAGAAAGCAAGAGCGTGCTTCTCGCTCTAAAGCAGAGTGTGATCCATGGATCAGAACTAAGCTGTGTGTTTCCCTTCAGAAAAGGAGTTAAATCCCAGGCTCTGTGTCTTCCTACAAGCAATACTTCATTTCAGGTAAGGGCAGTCAGTTTTCTGCTCAAACGAACTACATGGTTCACAAAGCTAACACGTTTCTCATCTTAACTGACAAGCATTGGATGTTAGAGGGTCAGTGCTTTGTATCAGTTTCAGAAGCAGATATGGACTACATATGGTCCGTATGGGTAGGAAACACCGTTCTTTTGTTCTGGGCACACTCAGATTTCCTGCTATATTAGAGAATCTAGAAAGCGAGAGTGTGCTTCTTGCTCTAAAGCAGAGTGTGATCCATGGATGAGAACTATGCTGTATGTTTCCCATCAGAAATGGAGTTAAATCCCAGACTCTGTGTCTTCCTACAGGCAAGACTTCATTTCAGGTAAGGGCAGTCACTTTTCAGCTCAAACGAACTACATCATTCACGAAGCTCACACGTTTCTCCTCTTAACAGACAAGCTTGGATTTTAGAGGACCAATGCTTTGTATCAGTTTCAGATGCAGAGTTGGACTATATAATGTCTGTAAGTGTAGGAAACACCGTTCTTTTGTTCTCAGCACACTCACGTTTCCTGCTGTCTTAGAGAATCTAGAAAGCAAGAGCGTGCTTCTTGTTCTAAAGCAGAGTGTGATCAATGGATGATTACACTGCTGTGTGTTTTACTTCAGAAATGGAGTTAAATCCCAGGCTCTGAGTCTTCCTACAAGCAAGAATTCAATTCACGAGAGGGCAGTCACTTTTCTGCTCAAACGAACTACATATTTCACGAAGCTCACACGTTTCTCATCTTAACTGACAAGCATTGGATGTAAGATGGTCAGTGCTTTGTATCAGTTTCAGAAGCAGATTTGGACTACATATGGTCCATTTGTGTAGGAAACACCCATCTTTTGTTCTGGGCACACTCAGATTTCATGCTCTATTAGAGACTCTAGAAAGCAAGAGTGTGCTTCTCGCTCTAAAGCAGAGTGTGATCCATGGATGACAACTATGCTGTGTGTTTCCCTTCAGAAATGGACTTAAATCCCAGGCTCTGTGTCTTACTACAAGCAAGACGTCGTTTCAGGCAAGGGCAGTCACTTTTCAGTTCAAAGGAACTACATCATTCACTAAGCTCACACGTTTCTCCTCTTAACTGACAAGCATTGGATGTTAGAGGACCAGTGCTTTGTATCACTTTCAGAAGCAGAGTTGGACTAGATATGGTCCATATGTGTAGGAAACACCGTTCTTTTGTTCTCAGCACACTCACGTTTCCTGCTGTCTTAGAGACTGTAGAAAGCAAGAGCGTGCTTCTCGCTCTAAAGCATAGTGTGATCCATAGATGAGAACTATGCTGTGTGTTTCCCTCAGAAAAGGAGTTAAATCCCAGGCTCTGAGTCTTCCTACAAGCAAGACTTCGTTTCAGGTAAGGGCAGTCACTTTTCAGCTCAAAGGAACTACATCGTTCACTGAGCTCACACGTTTCTCATCTTAACAGACAAGCATTGGATGTTAGAGGACCAGTGCTTTGTATCACTTTCAGAAGCAGAGTTGGACTAGATATGGTCCGTATGTGTAGGAAACACCGTTCTTTTGTTCTGAGCACTCTCACGTTTCCTGCTGTCTTAGAGACTCTAGAAAGAAAGAGCGTGCTTCTTGTTCTAAAGCAGACTGTGATCAATGAATGAGATAATGCTGTGTGTTGCACTTCAGAAATGGTGTTAAATCCCATGCTCTTTAGTCTCCCTACAAGCAAGACTTCGTTTCAGGTAAGGGCAGTCACTTTTCTGCTCAAACGAACTACATCGTTCATGAAGCTCAAACGTTTCTCATCTTAAATGACAAGCATTGTATGTTAGAGGACCAGTGCTTTGTATCAGTTTCAGAAGAAGAGTTGGACTAGATATCGTCCGTATGTTTAGGAAACACCCTTCTTTTGTCCTCAGCACACTCACGTTTCCTGCTGTCTTAGAGATTTTGGAATGCAAGAGCGTGCTTCTTGCTCTAAAGCAGAGTGTGATCCATGGATGAGAACACTGCTGTGTGTTTCCCTTCAGAAATGGACATAAATCCCAGGCTCTGAGTCTTCCTACAAGCAAGACTTCGTTTCAGGTAAGGGCAGTCACTTTACAGCTCAAACGAACTACATCCTTCACTGAGCTCACACGTTTCTCATCTTAACAGACAAGCATTGGATGTTAGAGGACCAGTGCATTGTATCAGTTTCAGAAGAAGATTTGGACTACATATAGTCAGTATGTGTAGCAAACACCGTTCTTTTGTTCTGGGCACACTCAGATTTCCTGCTGTATTAGAGACTCTAGAAAGCAAGAGCATGCTTCTTGCTGTAAAGCAGAGTGTGATCCATAGATGAGAACTATGCTGTATGTTTCCCTTCAGAAATGGAGTTAAATCCCAGACTCAGTATCTTCCTACAGGCAAGCCTTCGTTTCAGGTAAGGGCAGTTACTTTTCAGCTCAAACGAACTACATCATTCACGAAGCTCACACGGTTCTCATTTTAACAGACAAGCATTGGATTTTAGAGGACCAGTGCTTTGTATCAGTTTCAGATGCAGAGTTGGACTATATAATGTCCGTAATTGTAGGAAACACCGTTCTTTTGTTCTCAGCACACTCACGATTCCTGCTGTCTTAGAGACTCTAGAAAGCAAGAGCGTGCTTCTTGTTCTAAAGCAGAGTGTGATCAATGGATGAGACAATGCTGTGTATTTCACTTCAGAAATGGAGTTAAATCCCGTGCTCTGAGTCTCCCTACAAGCAAGATTTCTTTTCAGGTAACGGCAGTCACTTTTCTGCTCAAACGAACTACATTGTTCATGAAGCTCAAACGTTTCTCATCATAATTGACAAGCATTGGATGTTAGAGGACCAGTGCTTTGTATCACTTTCAGAAGCAGAGTTGGACTAGATATGGTCTGTATGTGTAGGAAACACCGTTCTTTTGTTCTCAGCACACTCACGTTTCCTGCTGTCTTAGAGACTCTAGAAAGCAAGAGCGTGCTTCTCGCTCTAAAGCAGAGTGTGATCCATGGATGAGAACTAAGCTGTGTGTTTCCCTTCAGAAAAGGAGTTAAATCTCAGGCTCTGAGTCTTCCTAAAAGCAAGACTTCGTTTCAGGTAAGGGCAGTCACTTTTCAGCTCAAAGGAACTACATCGTTCACTGAGCTCACACGTTTCTCATCTTAACAGACAAGCATTGGATGTTAGAGGACCAGTCCTTTGTATCAGTTTCAGAAGCAGAGTTTGACTAGATATGGTCCGTATGTGTAGGAAACACCGTTCTTTTCTTCTCAGCACACTCACGTTTCCTGCTGTATTAGAGACTCTAGAAAGCAAGAGCGTGCTTCTTGTTCTAAAGCAGAGTGTGATCAATGAATGAGACAATGCTGTGTGTTTCACTACAGAAATGGAGTTAAATCCCATCCTCTGAGTCTCCCTAAAAGCAAGACTTCGTTTCAGGTAAGGGCAGTCACTTTTCTGCTGAAACTAACTACATCGATCACGAAGCTCACACGTTTCTCATCTTAACTGACAAGCATTGGATGTAAGATGGTCAGTGCATTGTATCAGTTTCAGAAGAAAATTTGGACTACATATGGTCCATATGTGTAGGAAACACCATTCTTTTGTTCTGGGCACACTCCGATTTCCTGCTGTATTAGAGACTCTAGAAAGCAAGAGTGTGCTTCTCGCTCTAAAGCAGAGTGTGATCCATGGATGAGAACTATGCTTTGTGTTTCCCTTCAGAAATGGACTTAAATCCCAGGCTCTGTGTCTTACTACAAGCAAGACTTCGTTTCAGGTAAGGGCAGTCACTTTTCAGTTCAAAGGATCTACATCATTCACTAAGCTCTCACGTTTCTCCTCTTAACTGACAAGCATTGGATGTTAGAGGACCAGTGCCTTGTATCACTTTCAGAAGCAGAGTTGGACTAGATATGGTCTGTATGTGTAGGAAACACCGTTCTTTTGTTCTCAGCACACTCACGTTTCCTGCTGTCTTAGAGACTGTAGGAAGAAAGAGCGTGCTTCTCGCTCTAAAGCAGAGTGTGATCCATGGATGAGAACTATGCTGTTTGTTTAACTTCAGAAATGGAGTTAAATCTCAGGCTCCGAGTCTTCCTACAAGCAAGACTTCATTTCAGGTAAGGGCAGTCACTTTTCAGCTCAAAGGAACTACATCGTTCACTGAGCTCACACGTTTCTCATCATAACAGACAAGCATTGGATGTTAGAGGACCAGTCCGTTCTATCAGTTTCAGAAGCAGAGTTGGACTAAATATGGTCCGTATGTGTAGGAAACACCGTTCTTTTGTTCTCAGCACACTCACATTTCCTGCTCTCGTAGAGACTGTAGAAAGCAAGAGCGTGCTTCTCGCTCTAAAGCAGAGTGTGATCCATGGATGAGAACTATGCCATATGTTTCCCTTCAGAAATGGAGTTAAATCCCAGACTCTGTGTCTTCCTACAGGCAAGACTTCGTTTCAGGTAAGGGCAGTCACTTTTCAGCTCAAACGAACTACATCATTCACGAAGCTCACACCTTTCTCATCTTAACAGACAAGCATTGGATTTTAGGGGACCAGTGCTTTGTATCAGTTTCAGATGCAGAGTTGGACTATATAATGTCCGTAAGTGTAGGAAACACCGTTCTTTTTTTCTCAGCACACTCACGTTTCCTGCTGTCTTAGAGAATATAGATAGCAAGAGCGTGCTTCTTGTTCTAAAGCAGAGTGTGATCAATGGATGATTACACTGCTGTGTGTTTTACTTCAGAAATGGAGTTAAATCCCAGGCTCTGAGTCTTCCTACTAGCAAGACTTCAATTCATTTAAGGGCAGTCACTTTTCTGCTCAAAGGAACTAGATCGTTCACGAAGCTCACACGTTTCTCATCTTAACTGACAACCATTGGATGTTAGAGGACCAGTGCATTGTATCAGTTTCAGAAGAAGATTTGGAATACATATAGTCCGTATGTGTAGGAAACACCGTTCTTTTGTTCTGGACACACTCAGATTTCCTGCTATATTAGAGAATCTAGAAAGCAAGAGCGTGCTTCTTGCTTTAAAGCAGAGTGTGATCCATGAATGAGAACTATGCTGTATGTTTCCCTTCAGAAATGGAGTTAAATCCCAGACTCTGTGTCTTCCTACAGGCAAGACTTCGTTTCAGGTAAGGGCAGTCACTTTTCAGCTCAAACGAACTACATCATTCACGAAGCTCACGTTTCTCATCTTAACAGACAAGCATTGGATTTTAGAGGACCAGTGCTTTGCATCAGTTTCAGATGCAGAGTTGGACTATATAATGTCCGTAAGTGTAGGAAACACCGTTCTTTTATTCTCAGCACACTCATGTTTCCTGCTGTCTTAGAGAATCTAGATAGCAAGAGCGTGCTTCTTGTTCTAAAGCAGAGTGTGATCAATGGATGATTATACTGCTTTTTGTTTTACTTCAGAAATGGAGTTAAATCCCAGGCTCTGAGTCTTCCTACTAGCAAGACTTCAATTCATTTAAGGGCAGTCACTTTTCTGCTCAAAGGAACTAGATCGTTCACAAAGCTCACACGTTTCTCATCTTAACTGACAACCATTGGATGTTAGAGGACCAGTGCATTGTATCAGTTTCAGAAGAAGATTTGGAATACATATAGTCCGTATGTGTAGGAAACACCGTTCTTTTGTTCTGGGCACACTCAGATTTCCTGCTATATTAGAGAATCTAGAAAGCAAGAGCGTGCTTCTTGCTCTAAAGCAGAGTGTGATCCATGGATGAGAACTATGCTGTATGTTTCCCTTCAGAAATGGAGTTAAATCCCAGACTCTGTGTCTTCCTACAGGCAAGACTTCGTTTCAGGTAAGGGCAGTCACTTTTCAGCTCAAAAGAACTACATCATTCACGAAGCTCACACGTTTCTCATCTTAACAGATAAGCATTGGATTTTAGAGGACCAGTGCTTTGTATCAGTTTCAGATGCAGAGTTGGACTGTATAATGTCCGTAAGTGAAGGAAACACCGTTCTTTTGTTCTCAGCACACTCACGTTTCCTGCTGTCTTAGGGACTGTAGAAAGCAAGAGCGTGCTTCTCGCTCTAAAGCAGAGTGTGATGCATGGATGAAAACTAAGCTGTGTGTTTCCCTTCAGAAAAGGAGTTAAATCCCAGGCTCTGTGTCTTCCTACAAGCAAGACTTCGTTTCAGGTAAGGGCAGTCAGTTTTCTGCTCAAACGAACTACATCGTTCACAAAGCTCACACGTTTCTCATCTTAACTGACAAGCATTGGATGTTAGAGGGTCAGTGCTTTGTATCAGTTTCAGAAGCAGATTTGGACTACATATGGTCCATATGTGTAGGAAACACCGATCTTTTGTTCTGGTCACACTCACGTTTCATGCTGTCTTAGAGATTTTAGAAAGCAAGAGAGTGCTTCTTGCTCTAAAGCACAGTGTGATCCATTGATGAGAACTATGCTGTATGTTTCCCTTCAGAAATGGAGTTAAATCCCATACTCTGGGTCTTCCTACAGGCAAGACTTCGTTTCAGGTAAGGGCAGTCACTTTTCAGCTCAAACGAACTACATCATTCATGAAGCTCACGCGTTTCTCATCTTAACAGACAAGCATTGGATTTTAGAGGACCAGTGCTTTGTATCAGTTTCAGATGCAGAGTCGGACTATATAATGTCCATAAGTGTAGGAAACACCGTTCTTTTTTCTCAGCACACTCACGTTTCCTGCTGTCTTAGAGAATCTAGATAGCAAGAGCGTGCTTCTTGTTCTAAAGCAGAGTGTGATCAATGGATGATTACACTGCTGTGTGTTTTCCTCCACAAATGGTCTTAAATCCCAGGCTCTGTGTCTTACTACAAGCAAGACTTCGTTTCAGGTAAGGGCAGTCACTTTTCAGCTCAAAGGAACTACATCGTTCACTGAGCTCACACGTTTCTCATCTTAACAGACAAGCATTGGATGTTAGAGGACCAGTCCTTTGTATCAGTTTCAGAAGCAGAGTTGGACTAGATATGGTACGTATGTGTAGGAAACACCGTTCTTTTGTTCTCAGCACACTCACGTTTCCTGCTGTCTTAGAGAATATAGATAGCAAGAGCGTGCTTCTTGTTCTAAAGCAGAGTGTGATCAATGGATGATTACACTGCTTTTGTTTTACTTCAGAAATGGAGTTAAATCCCAGGCTCTGAGTCTTCCTACTAGCAAGACTTCAATTCATTTAAGGGCAGTCACTTTTCTGCTCAAAGGAACTAGATCGTTCACAAAGCTCACACGTTTCTCATCTTAACTGACAAGCATTGGATGTTAGAGGGTCAGTGCATTCTATCAGTTTCAGAAGAAGATTTGCATTACATATTGTCCTTATGTGTAGGAAACACCGTTCTTTTGTTCTGGGCACACTCAGATTTCCTGCTGTATTAGAGACTCTATAAAGCAAGAGTGTGCTTCTCGCTCTAAAGCAGAGTGTGATCCATGGATGAGAACTGTGCTGTGTGTTTCCCTTCAGAAATGGAGTTAAATCTCAGGCTCTGAGTCTTCCTACAAGCAAGACTTCGTTTCAGGTAAGGGCAGTCACTTTTCAGCTCAAAGGAACTACATCGTTCACTGAGCTCACACGTTTCTCATCCTAACAGACAAGCATTGGATGTTAGAGGACCAGTCCTTTGTATCAGTTTCAGAAGCAGAGTTGGACTAGATATGGTCCGTATGTGTAGGAAACAACGTTCTTTCTTCTCAGCACACTCACGTTTCCTGCTGTCTTAGAGACTCTAGAAAGCAAGAGCGTGCTTCTTGTTCTAAAGCAGAGTGTGATCAATGAATGAGACAATGCTGTGTGTTTCACTTCAGAAATGGAGTTAAATCCCATGCTCTGAGTCTCCCTACAAGCAAGACTTCTTTTCAGGTAAGGGCAGTCACTTTTCTGCTCAAACGAACTACATCGATCACGAAGCTCACACGTTTCTCATCTTAACTGACAAGCATTGGATGTAAGATGGTCAGTGCATTGTATCAGTTTCAGAAGAAAATTTGGACTACATATGGTCCATATGTGTAGGAAACACCCTTCTTTTGTTCTGGGCACACTCAGATTTCCTGCTCTATTAGAGACTCTAGAAAGCAAGAGTGTGCTTCTCGCTCTAAAGCAGAGTGTGATCCATGGATGAGAACTATGCTTTGTGTTTCCCTTCAGAAATGGTCTTAAATCCCAGGCTCTGTGTCTTACTACAAGCAAGACTTCGTTTCAGGTAAGGGCAGTCACTTTTCAGCTCAAAGGAACTACATCGTTCACTGAGCTCACACGTTTCTCATCTTAACAGACAAGCATTGGATGTTAGAGGACCAGTCCTTTGTATCAGTTTCAGAAGCAGAGTTGGACTAGATATGGTACGTATGTGTAGGAAACACCGTTCTTTTGTTCTCAGCAAACTCACGTTTCCTGTTGTCTTAGAGACTTTAGAAAGCACAATCGTGCTTCTTGTTCTAAAGCAGAGTGTGATCAATGGATGCGAACACTGCTGTGTGTTTCACTTCAGAAATGGAGTTAAATCCCATGCTCTGAGTCTTCCTACAAGCAAGACTTCGTTTCAGGTAAGGGCAGTCACTTTTCAGTTCAAAGGAACTTCATCTTTCACGAAGCTCACACGTTTCTCATCTTAACAGACAAGCATTGGATGTTAGAGGTCCAGTGCATTCTATCAGTTTCAGAAGAAGATTTGGATTACATATTGTCCTTATGTGTAGTTAACACCGTTCTTTTGTTCTGGGCACACTCAGATTTCCTGCTGTATTAGAGACTCCATAAAGCAAGAGTGTGCTTCTCGCTCTAAAGCAGAGTGTGATCCATGGATGAGAACTATGCTGTTTGTTTCACTTCAGAAATGGAGTTAAATCTCAGGCTCTGAGTCTTCCTACAAGCAAGACTTCATTTCAGGAAAGGGCAGTCACTTTTCAGCTCAAAGGAACTACATCGTTCCCTGAGCTCACACGTTTCTCATCTTAACAGACAAGCATTGGATGTTAGAGGACCAGTCCTTTCTATCAGTTTCAGAAGCAGAGTTGGACTAAATATGGTCCGTATGTGTAGGAAACACCGTTCTTTTCTTCTCAGCACACTCATGTTTCCTGCTGTCTTTGAGACTCTAGAAAGCAAGAGCGTGCTTCTTGTTCTAAAGCAGAGTGTGATCAATGAATGAGACAATGCTGTGTGTTTCACTTCAGAAATGGAGTTAAATCCCATGCTCTGAGTCTCCCTACAAGCAAGACTTCGTTTCAGGTAAGGGCGGTCACTTTTCTGCTCAAAGGATCTAGATCGTTCACGAAGCTCACACGTTTCTCATCTTAACTGACAACCATTGGATGTTAGAGGACCAGTGCATTGTATCAGTTTCAGAAGAAGATTTGGACTACATATGGTCCATATGTGTAGGAAACACCCTTCTTTTGTTCTGGGCACACTCATATTTCCTGCTGTATTAGAGACTCTAGAAAGCAAGAGTGTGCTTCTCGCTCTAAAGCAGAGTGTGATCCATGGATGAGAACTATGCTTTGTGTTTCCCTTCAGAAATGGTCTTAAATCCCAGGCTCTGTGTCTTACTACAAGCAAGACTTCGTTTCAGGTAAGGGCAGTCACTTTTCAGTTCAAAGGATCTACATCTTTCACTAAGCTCACACGTTTCTCCTCTTAACTGACAAGCATTGGATGTTAGAGGACCAGTGCTTTGTATCACTTTCAGAAGCAGAGTTGGACTAGATATGGTCTGTATGTGTAGGAAACACCGTTCTTTTGTTCTCAGCACACTCACGTTTCCTGCTGTCTTAGAGACTGTAGAAAGCAAGAGCGTGCTTCTTGCTCTAAAGCAGAGTGTGATCCATGGATGAGAACTATGCTGTGTGTTTCCCTTCAGAAAAGGAGTTAAATCCCAGGCTCTGTGTCTTCCTACAAGCAAGATTTTGTTTCAAGTAAGGGCAGTCACTTTTCAGCTCAAACGAACTACATAGTTCACGGAGCTCACAGGTTTCTCATCTTAACAGACAAGCATTGGATGTTAGAGGACCAGTGCATTGTATCAGTTTCAGAAGCAGATTTGGAATACATATAGTCCGTATGTGTAGGAAACACCATTCTTTTGTTCTGGGCACACTCAGATTTCTTGCTATATTAGAGAATCTAGAAAGCAAGAGCGTGCTTCTTGTTCCAAAGCAGAGTGTGATCAATGCATGATTACACTGCTGTGTGTTTTACTTCAGAAATGGAGTTAAATCCCAGGCTCTGAGTCTTCCTACAAGCAAGACTTCAATTCACGTAAGGGCAGTCACTTTTCTGCTCAAACGAACTACATATTTCACGAAACTCACACGTTTCTCACCTTAACTGACAAGAATTGGATGTAAGATGGTCAGTGCTTTGTATCAGTTTCAGAAGCAGATTTGGACTACATATGGTCCATTTGTGTAGGAAACACCCTTCTTTTGTTCTGGGCACACTCAGATTTCCTGCTGTATTAGAGACTCTAGAAAGCAAGAGTGTGCTTCTCACTCTAAAGCAGAGTGTGATCCATGGATGAGAACTATGCTGTGTGTTTCCCATCAGATATGGACTTCAATCCCAGGCTCTGTGTCTTACTACAAGCAAGACTTCGTTTCAGGTAAGGGCACTCACTTTTCTGCTCAAACGAACTACATCTTTCACGAAGCTCACACGTTTCTATCTTAACAGACAAGCATTGGATGTTAGAGGACCAGTGCATTCTGTCAGTTTCAGAAGAAGATTTGGATTACATATTGTCCTTATGTGTAGGAAACACCGTTCTTTTGTTCTGGGCACATTCAGATTTCCTGCTGTATTAGAGACTCTATAAAGCAAGAGTGTGCATCTCGCTCTAAAGCAGAGTGTGATCCATAAGTGAGAACTGTGCTGTGTGTTTCACTTCAGAAATGGAGTTAAATTCAGGCTCTGAGTCTTCCTACAAGCAAGACTTCATTTCAGGTAAGGGCAGTCACTTTTCAGCTCAAAGGAACTACATCGTTCACTGAGCTCACACGTTTCTCATCCTAACAGACAAGCATTGGATGTTAGAGGACCAGTCCTTTGTATCAGTTTCAGAAGCAGAGTTGGACTAGATATGGTCCGTATGTGTAGGAAACAACGTTCTTTCTTCTCAGCACACTCACGTTTCCTGCTGTCTTAGAGACTCTAGAAAGCAAGAGCGTGCTTCTTGTTCTAAAGCAGAGTGTGATCAATGAATGAGACAATGCTGTGTGTTTCACTTCAGAAATGGAGTTAAATCCCATGCTCTGAGTCTCCCTACAAGCAAGACTTCTTTTCAGGTAAGGGCAGTCACTTTTCTGCTCAAACGAACTACATCGATCACGAAGCTCACACGTTTCTCATCTTAACTGACAAGCATTGGATGTAAGATGGTCAGTGCATTGTATCAGTTTCAGAAGAAAATTTGGACTACATATGGTCCATATGTGTAGGAAACACCCTTCTTTTGTTCTGGGCACACTCAGATTTCCTGCTCTATTAGAGACTCTAGAAAGCAAGAGTGTGCTTCTCGCTCTAAAGCAGAGTGTGATCCATGGATGAGAACTATGCTTTGTGTTTCCCTTCAGAAATGGTCTTAAATCCCAGGCTCTGTGTCTTACTACAAGCAAGACTTCGTTTCAGGTAAGGGCAGTCACTTTTCAGCTCAAAGGAACTACATCGTTCACTGAGCTCACACGTTTCTCATCTTAACAGACAAGCATTGGATGTTAGAGGACCAGTCCTTTGTATCAGTTTCAGAAGCAGAGTTGGACTAAATATGGTACGTATGTGTAGGAAACACCGTTCTTTTCTTCTCAGCACACTCATGTTTCCTGCTGTCTTTGAGACTCTAGAAAGCAAGAGCGTGCTTCTTGTTCTAAAGCAGAGTGTGATCAATGAATGAGACAATGCTGTGTGTTTCACTTCAGAAATGGAGTTAAATCCCATGCTCTGAGTCTCCCTACAAGCAAGACTTCGTTTCAGGTAAGGGCGGTCACTTTTCTGCTCAAAGGATCTAGATCGTTCACGAAGCTCACACGTTTCTCATCTTAACTGACAACCATTGGATGTTAGAGGACCAGTGCATTGTATCAGTTTCAGAAGAAGATTTGGACTACATATGGTCCATAAGTGTAGGAAACACCCTTCTTTTGTTCTGGGCACACTCATATTTCCTGCTGTATTAGAGACTCTAGAAAGCAAGAGTGTGCTTCTCGCTCTAAAGCAGAGTGTGATCCATGGATGAGAACTATGCTTTGTGTTTCCCTTCAGAAATGGTCTTAAATCCCAGGCTCTGTGTCTTACTACAAGCAAGACTTCGTTTCAGGTAAGGGCAGTCACTTTTCAGTTCAAAGGATCTACATCTTTCACTAAGCTCACACGTTTCTCCTCTTAACTGACAAGCATTGGATGTTAGAGGACCAGTGCTTTGTATCACTTTCAGAAGCAGAGTTGGACTAGATATGGTCTGTATGTGTAGGAAACACCGTTCTTTTGTTCTCAGCACACTCACGTTTCCTGCTGTCTTAGAGACTGTAGAAAGCAAGAGCGTGCTTCTTGCTCTAAAGCAGAGTGTGATCCATGGATGAGAACTATGCTGTGTGTTTCCCTTCAGAAAAGGAGTTAAATCCCAGGCTCTGTGTCTTCCTACAAGCAAGATTTTGTTTCAAGTAAGGGCAGTCACTTTTCAGCTCAAACGAACTACATAGTTCACGGAGCTCACAGGTTTCTCATCTTAACAGACAAGCATTGGATGTTAGAGGACCAGTGCATTGTATCAGTTTCAGAAGCAGATTTGGAATACATATAGTCCGTATGTGTAGGAAACACCATTCTTTTGTTCTGGGCACACTCAGATTTCTTGCTATATTAGAGAATCTAGAAAGCAAGAGCGTGCTTCTTGTTCCAAAGCAGAGTGTGATCAATGCATGATTACACTGCTGTGTGTTTTACTTCAGAAATGGAGTTAAATCCCAGGCTCTGAGTCTTCCTACAAGCAAGACTTCAATTCACGTAAGGGCAGTCACTTTTCTGCTCAAACGAACTACATATTTCACGAAACTCACACGTTTCTCATCTTAACTGACAAGAATTGGATGTAAGATGGTCAGTGCTTTGTATCAGTTTCAGAAGCAGATTTGGACTACATATGGTCCATTTGTGTAGGAAACACCCTTCTTTTGTTCTGGGCACACTCAGATTTCCTGCTGTATTAGAGACTCTAGAAAGCAAGAGTGTGCTTCTCACTCTAAAGCAGAGTGTGATCCATGGATGAGAACTATGCTGTGTGTTTCCCATCAGATATGGACTTCAATCCCAGGCTCTGTGTCTTACTACAAGCAAGACTTCGTTTCAGGTAAGGGCACTCACTTTTCTGCTCAAACGAACTACATCTTTCACGAAGCTCACACGTTTCTATCTTAACAGACAAGCATTGGATGTTAGAGGACCAGTGCATTCTGTCAGTTTCAGAAGAAGATTTGGATTACATATTGTCCTTATGTGTAGGAAACACCGTTCTTTTGTTCTGGGCACATTCAGATTTCCTGCTGTATTAGAGACTCTATAAAGCAAGAGTGTGCATCTCGCTCTAAAGCAGAGTGTGATCCATAAGTGAGAACTGTGCTGTGTGTTTCACTTCAGAAATGGAGTTAAATTCAGGCTCTGAGTCTTCCTACAAGCAAGACTTCATTTCAGGTAAGGGCAGTCACTTTTCAGCTCAAAGGAACTACATCGTTCACTGAGCTCACACGTTTCTCATCCTAACAGACAAGCATTGGATGTTAGAGGACCAGTCCTTTGTATCAGTTTCAGAAGCAGAGTTGGACTAGATATGGTCCGTATGTGTAGGAAACAACGTTCTTTCTTCTCAGCACACTCACGTTTCCTGCTGTCTTAGAGACTCTAGAAAGCAAGAGCGTGCTTCTTGTTCTAAAGCAGAGTGTGATCAATGAATGAGACAATGCTGTGTGTTTCACTTCAGAAATGGAGTTAAATCCCATGCTCTGAGTCTCCCTACAAGCAAGACTTCTTTTCAGGTAAGGGCAGTCACTTTTCTGCTCAAACTAACTACATCGATCACGAAGCTCACACGTTTCTCATCTTAACTGACAAGCATTGGATGTAAGATGGTCAGTGCATTGTATCAGTTTCAGAAGAAAATTTGGACTACATATGGTCCACATGTGTAGGAAACACCGTTCTTTTGTTCTCAGCAAACTCACGTTTCCTGTTGTCTTAGAGACTTTAGAAAGCACGATCGTGCTTCTTGTTCTAAAGCAGAGTGTGATCAAAGGATGCGAACACTGCTGTGTGTTTCACTTCAGAAATGGAGTTAAATCCCATGCTCTGAGTCTTCCTACAAGCAATACTTCGTTTCAGGTAAGGGCAGTCACTTTTCAGTTCAAAGGAACTTCATCTTTCACGAAGCTCACACGTTTCTCATCTTAACAGACAAGCATTGGATGTTAGAGGACCAGTCCTTTCTATCAGTTTCAGAAGCAGAGTTGGACTAAATATGGTCCGTATGTTTAGGAAACACCGTTCTTTTCTTCTCAGCACACTCATGTTTCCTGCTGTCTTTGAGACTCTAGAAAGCAAGAGCGTGCTTCTTGTTCTAAAGCAGAGTGTGATCAATGAATGAGACAATGCTGTGTGTTTCACTTCAGAAATGGAGTTAAATCCCATGCTCTGAGTCTCCCTACAAGCAAGACTTCATTTCAGGTAAGGGAGGTCACTTTTCTGCTCCAAGGAACTACACCCTTCGCGAAGCTCACACGTTTCTCATCTTAACTGACAACCATTGGATGTGAGAGGACCAGTGCATTCTATCAGTTTCAGAAGAAGATTTGGAGTACATATTGTCCTTATGTGTAGGAAACACCGTTCTTTTGTTCTAGGCACACTCAGTTTTCCTGCTGTATTAGAGACTCTATAAAGCAAGAGTGTGCTTCTCGCTCTAAAGCAGAGTGTGATCAATGGATGAGACAATGTTGTGTGTTTCACTTCAGAAATGTAGTTAAATCCCATGCTCTGAGTCTCCCTACAAGCAAGACTTTGTTTCAGGTAAGGGCTGTCACTTTTCTGCTCCAAGGAACTACACCCTTCACGAAGCTCACACGTTTCTCATCTTAACTGACAACCATTGGATGTTAGAGGACCAGTGCATTGTATCAGTTTCAGAAGAAGATTTGGAATACATATAGTCCGTATGTGTAGGAAACACCATTCTTTTGTTCTGGGCACACTCAGATTTCCTGCTATATTAGAGAATCTAGAAAGCAAGAGCGTGTTTCTTGCTCTAAAGCAGAGTGTGATCCATGGATGAGAACTATGCTGTATGTTTCCCTTAAGAAATGGAGTTAAATCCCAGACTCTGTGTCTTCCTACAGGCAAGACTTCGTTTCAGGTAAGGGCAGTCACTTTTCAGCTCAAATGAACTACATCATTCACGAAGCTCACGCGTTTCTCATCTTAACAGACAAGCATTGGATTTTAGAGGACCAGTGCTTTGTATCAGTTTCAGATGCAGAGTTGGACTATATAATGTCTGTAAGTGTAGGAAACACAGTTCTTTTGTTCTCAGCACACTCACGTTTCCTGCTGTCTTAGAGACTCTAGAAAGCAAGAGCGTGCTTCTTGTTCCAAAGCAGAGTGTGATCAATGGATGATTACACTGCTGTGTGTTTTACTTCAGAAATGGAGTTAAATCCCAGGCTCTGAGTCTTCCTACAAGCAAGACTTCAATTCACGTAAGGGCAGTCACTTTTCTGCTCAAACGAACTACATATTTCACGAAGCTCACACATTTCTCATCTTAACTGACAAGCATTGGATGTAAGATGGTCAGTGCTTTGTATCAGTTTCAGAAGCAGATTTGGACTACATATGGTCCATTTGTGTAGGAAACACCCTTCTTTTGTTCTGGGCAACTCAGATTTCCTGCTGTAATAGAGACTCTAGAAAGCAAGAGTGTGCTTCTCGCTCTAAAGCAGATTGTGATCCATGGATGAGAACTATGCTGTGTGTTTCCCATCAGATATGGACTTCAATCCCAGGCTCTGTGTCTTACTACAAGCAAGACTTCGTTTCAGGTAAGGGCAGTCACTTTTCTGCTCAAACGAACTACATCTTTCACGAAGCTCTCACGTTTCTCATCTTAACAGACAAGCATTGGATGTTAGAGGACCAGTGCATTCTGTCAGTTTCAGAAGAAGATTTGGATTACATATTGTCCTTATGTGTAGGAAACACCGTTCTTTTGTTCTGGGCACACTCAGATTTCCTGCTGTATTAGAGACTCTATAAAGCAAGAGTGTGCATCTCGCTCTAAAGCAGAGTGTGATCCATGGGTGAGAACTGTGCTGTGTGTTTCATTTCAGAAATGGAGTTAAATCTCAGGCTCTGAGTCTTCCCACAAGCAAGACTTCGTTTCAGGTAAGGGCAGTCACTTTTCAGCTCAAAGGAACTACATCGTTCACTGAGCTCACACGTTTCTCATCTTAACTAACAACCATTGGATGTTAGAGGACCAGTGCATTGTATCAGTTTCAGAAGAAGATTTCAAATACATATAGACCGTATGTGTAGGAAACACCGTTCTTTTGTTCTGGGCACACTCAGATTTCCTGCTATATTAGAGAATCTAGAAAGCAAGAGCGTGCTTCTTGCTCTAAAGCAGAGTGTGATCCATGGATGAGAACTATGCTGTATGTTTCCCTTCAGAAATGGAGTTAAATCCCAGACTCTGTGTCTTCCTACAGGCAAGACTTCGTTTCAGGTAAGGGCAGTCACTTTTCAGCTCAAACGAACTACATCATTCACGAAGCTCACACGTTGCTCATCTTAACAGACAAGCATTGGATTTTAGAGGACCAGTGCTTTGTATCAGTTTCAGATGCAGAGTTGGACTATATAATGTCTTTAAGTGTAGGAAAACCGTTCTTTTGTTCTCAGCACAATCACGTTTCCTGCTGTCTTAGAGAATCTAGAAAGCAAGAGCGTGCTTCTTGTTCAAAAGCAGAGTGTGATCAATGGATGATTACACTGCTGTGTGTTTTACTTCAGAAATGGAGTTAAATCCCAGGCTCTGAGCCTTGTTACAAGCAAGACTTCAATTCACGTAAGGGCAGTCACTTTTCTGCTCAAACGAACTACATATTTCACGAAGCTCACACGTTTCTCATCGTAACTGACAAGCATTGGATGTAAGATGGTCAGTGCTTTGTATCAGTTTCAGAAGCAGATTTGGACTACATATGGTCTATTTGTGTAGGAAACACCATTCCTTTGTTCTGGGCACACTCAGATTTCCTGCTGTATTAGAGACTCTAGAAAGCAAGAGTGTGCTTCTCGCTCTAAAGCAGAGTGTGATCCATGGATGAGAACTATGCTGTGTGTTTCCCTTTAGAAATGGACTTAAATCCCAGGCTCTGTGTCTTACTACAAGCAAGACTTCGTTTCAGGTAAGGGCAGTCACTTTTCATCTCAAACGAACTACATAGTTCACTGTGCTCACACGTTTCTCATCTTAACAGACAAGCATTGGATGTTAGAGGACCAGTCCTTTGTATCAGTTTCAGAAGCAGAGTTGGACTAGATATGGTCCGTATGTGTAGGAAACACCGTTCATTTCTTCTCAGCACACTCACATTTCCTGCTGTCTTAGAGACTCTAGAAAGCAAGAGCGTGCTTCTTGTTCTAAAGCAGAGTGTGATCAATGAATGAGACAATGCTGTGTGTTTCACTTCAGAAATGGAGTTAAATCCCATGCTCTGAGTCTCCCTACAAGCAAGACTTCGTTTCAGGTAAGGGCAGTCACTTTTCAGCTCAAACGAACTACATAGTTCACGGAGCTCACAGGTTTCTCATCTTAACAGACAAGCATTGGATGTTAGAAGACCAGTGCTTTGTATCAGTTTCAGAAGCAGAGTTGGACTAGATATGGTCCGTATGTGTAGGAAACACCATTCTTTTGTTCTGGGCACACTCAGATTTCCTGCTATATTAGAGAATCTAGAAAGCAAGAGCGTGTTTCTTGCTCTAAAGCAGAGTGTGATCCATGGATGAGAAATATGCTGTATGTTTCCCTTAAGAAATGGAGTTAAATCCCAGACTCTGTGTCTTCCTACAGGCAAGACTTCGTTTCAGGTAAGGGCAGTCACTTTTCTGCTCAAACGAACTACATATTTCACGAAGCTCACACGTTTCTCATCTTAACTGACAAGAATTGGATGTAAGATGGTCAGTGCTTTGTATCAGTTTCAGAAGCAGATTTGGACTACATATGGTCCATTTGTGTAGGAAACACCCTTCTTTTGTTCTGGGCACACTCAGATTTCCTGCTGTATTAGAGACTCTAGAAAGCAAGAGTGTGCTTCTCGCTCTAAAGCAGAGTGTGATCCATGGATGAGAACTATGCTGTGTGTTTCCCATCAGATATGGACTTAAATCCCAGGCTCTGTGTCTTACTACAAGCAAGACTTCGTTTCAGGTAAGGGCAGTCACTTTTCTGCTCAAACGAACTACATCTTTCACGAAGCTCACACGTTTCTCATCTTAACAGACAAGCATTGGATGTTAGAGGACCAGTGCATTCTGTCAGTTTCAGAGGAAGATTTGGATTACATATTGTCCTTATGTGTAGGAAACACCGTTCTTTTGTTCTGGGCACACTCAGATTTCCTGCTGTATTAGAGACTCTATAAAGCAAGAGTGTGCATCTCGCTCTAAAGCAGAGTGTGATCCATGGATGAGAACTGTGCTGTGTGTTTCACTTCAGAAATGGAGTTAAATCTCAGGCTCTGAGTCTTCCTACAAGCAAGACTTCGTTTCAGGTAAGGGCAGTCACTTTTCAGCTCAAAGGAACTACATCGTTCCCTGAGCTCACACGTTTCTCATCTTAACAGACAAGCATTGGATGTTAGAGGACCAGTCCTTTCTATCAGTTTCAGAAGCAGAGTTGGACTAAATATGGTCCGTATGTGTAGGATACACCGTTCTTTTCTTCTCAGCACACTCACGTTTCCTGCTGTCTTAGAGACTCTAGAAAGCACGATCGTGCTTCTTGTTCTAAAGCAGAGTGTGATCAATGGATGCGAACACTGCTGTGTGTTTCACTTCAGAAATGGGGTTAAATCCCATGCTCTGAGTCTTCCTACAAGCAAGACTTCGTTTCAGGTAAGGGCAGTCACTTTTCTGCTCAAACGAACTACATCTTTCACGAAGCTCACACGTTTCTCATCTTAAAGGACAAGAATTGGATGTTAGAGGACCAGTGCATTCTATCAGTTTCAGTAGAAGATTTGGATTACATATTGTCCTTATGTGTAAGAAACACCGTTCTTTTGTTCTGGGCACACTCAGATTTCCTGCTGTATTAGAGACTCTATAAAGCAAGAGTGTGCTTCTCGCTCTAAAGCAGAGTGTGATCCATGGATGAGAACTGTGCTGTGTGTTTCACTTCAGAAATGGAGTTAAATCTCAGGCTCTGAGTCTTCCTACAAGCAAGACTTCATTTCAGGTAAGGGCAGTCACTTTTCAGCTCAAAGGAACTACATCGTTCACGGAGCTCACACGTTTCTCATCTTAATAGACAAGCATTGGATGTTAGAGGACCAGTCCTTTGTATCAGTTTCAGAAGCAGAGTTGGACTATATAATGTCTGTAAGTGTAGGAAACACAGTTCTTTTGTTCTCAGCACACTCACGTTTCCTGCTGTCTTAGAGAATCTAGAAAGCAAGAGCGTGCTTCTTGTTCCAAAGCAGAGTGTGATCAATGGATGATTACACTGCTGTGTGTTTTACTTCAGAAATGGAGTTAAATCCCAGGCCCTGAGTCTTCCTACAAGCAAGACTTCAATTCACGTAAGGGCAGTCACTTTTCTGCTCAAACGAACTACATATTTCACGAAGCTCACACGTTTCTCATCTTAACTGACAAGAATTGGATGTAAGATGGTCAGTGCTTTGTATCAATTTCAGAAGCAGATTTGGACTACATATGGTCCATTTGTGTAGGAAACTCCCTTCTTTTGTTCTGGGCACACTCAGATTACCTACTGTATTAGAGACTCTAGAAAGCAAGAGTGTGCTTCTCGCTCTAAAGCAGAGTGTGATCCATGGATGAGAACTATGCTGTGTGTTTCCCATCAGATATGGACTTCAATCCCAGGCTCTGTGTCTTACTACAAGCAAGACTTCGTTTCAGGTAAGGGCAGTCACTTTTCTGCTCAAACGAACTACATCTTTCACGAAGCTCACACGTTTCTCATCTTAACAGACAAGCATTGGATGTTAGAGGACCAGTGCATTCTGTCAGTTTCAGAAGAAGATTTGGATTACATATTGTCCTTATGTGTAGGAAACACCGTTCTTTTGTTCTGGGAACACTCAGATTTCCTGCTGTATTAGAGACTCTATAAAGCAAGAGTGTGCATCTCACTCTAAAGCAGAGTGTGATCCATGGATGAGAACTGTGCTGTGTGTTTCACTTCAGAAATGGAGTTAAATCTCAGGCTCTGAGTCTTCCTACAAGCAAGACTTCGTTTCAGGTAAGGGCAGTCACTTTTCAGCTCAAAGGAACTACATCGTTCACTGAGCTCACACGTTTCTCATCTTAACAGACAAGCATTGGATGTTAGAGGACCAGTCCTTTGTATCAGTTTCAGAAGCAGAGTTGGACTAGATATGGTACGTATGTGTAGGAAACACCGTTCTTTTGTTCTCAGCACACTCACGTTTCCTGCTGTCTTAGAGACTCTAGAAAGCAAGAGCGTGCTTCTTGTTCTAAAGCAGAGTGTGATCAATGAATGAGACAATGCTGTGTGTTTCACTTCAGAAATGGAGTTAAATCCCATGCTCTGAGTCTCCCTACAAGCAAGACTTCGTTTCAGGTAAGGGCAGTCACTTTTCTGCTCAAAGGAACTAGATCGTTCACGAAGCTCACACGTTTCTCATCTTAACTGACAACCATTGGATGTTAGAGGACCAGTGCATTGTATCAGTTTCAGAAGAAGATTTCAAATACATATAGACCGTATGTGTAGGAAACACCGTTCATTTGTTCTGGGCACACTCAGATTTCCTGCTATATTAGAGAATCTAGAAAGCAAGAGCGTACTTCTTGCTCTAAAGCAGAGTGTGATCCATGCATGAGAACTATGCTGTATGTTTCCCTTCAGAAATGGAGTTAAATCCCAGACTCTGTGTCTTCCTACAGGCAAGACTTCGTTTCAGGTAAGGGCAGTCACTTTTCAGCTCAAACGAACTACATCATTCACGAAGCTCACACGTTTCTCATCTTAACAGACAAGCATTGGATTTTAGAGGACCAGTGCTTTGTATCAGTTTCAGATGCAGAGTTGGACTATATAATGTCTGTAAGTGTAGGAAACACAGTTCTTTTGTTCTCAGCACACTCACGTTTCCTGCTGTCTTAGAGAATCTTGAAAGCAAGAGCGTGCTTCTTGTTCTAAAGCAGAGTGTGATCAATGGATGATTACACTGCTGTGTGTTTTACTTCAGAAATGGAGTTAAATCCCAGGCTCTGAGTCTTCTTACAAGCAAGACTTCAATTCACGTAAGGGCAGTCACTTTTCTGCTCAAACGAACTACATATTTCACGAAGCTCACACGTTTCTCATCTTAACTGACAAGCATTGGATGTAAGATGGTCAGTGCTTTGTATCAGTTTCAGAAGCAGATTTGGACTACATATGGTTATTTGTGTAGGAAACACCCTTCCTTTGTTCTGGGCACACTCAGATTTCCTGTTGTATTAGAGACTCTAGAAAGCAAGAGTGTGCTTCTCGCTCTAAAGCAGAGTGTGATCCATGGATGAGAACTATGCTGTGTGTTTCCCTTTAGAAATGGACTTAAATCCCAGGCTCTGTGTCTTACTACAAGCAAGACTTCGTTTCAGGTAAGGGCAGTCACTTTTCATCTCAAACGAACTACATGGTTCACTGTGCTCACACGTTTCTCATCTTAACAGACAAGCATTGGATGTTAGAGGACCAGTCCTTTGTATCAGTTTCAGAAGCAGAGTTGGACTAGATATGGTACGTATGTGTAGGAAACACCGTTCATTTCTTCTCAGCACACTCACATTTCCTGCTGTCTTAGAGACTCTAGAAAGCAAGAGCGTGCTTCTTGTTCTAAAGCAGAGTGTGATCAATGGATGCGAACACTGCTGTGTGTTTCACTTCAGAAATGGAGTTAAATCCCATGCTCTGAGTCTTCCTACAAGCAAGACTTCGTTTCA
Source organism: Onychomys leucogaster (assembly GCA_949786385.1). Classification (NCBI taxonomy): domain Eukaryota; kingdom Metazoa; phylum Chordata; class Mammalia; order Rodentia; family Cricetidae; genus Onychomys; species Onychomys leucogaster. The sequence continues at coordinate 213,740 of CATKUP010000345.1, forward strand.
GGTAAGGGCAGTCACTTTTCTGCTCAAACGAACTACATCTTTCACGAAGCTCAAACGTTTCTCATCTTAACAGACAAGCATTGGATGTTAGAGGACCAGTGCATTCTGTCAGTTTCAGAAGAAGATTTGGATTACATATTGTCCTTATGTGTAGGAAACACCGTTCTTTTGTTCTGGGCACACTCAGATTTCCTGCTGTATTAGAGACTCTATAAAGCAAGAGTGTGCATCTCGCTCTAAAGCAGAGTGTGATCCATGGATGAGAACTGTGCTGTGTGTTTCACTTCAGAAATGGAGTTAAATCTCAGGCTCTGAGTATTCCTACAAGCAAGACTTCGTTTCAGGTAAGGGCAGTCACTTTTCAGCTCAAAGGAACTACATCGTTCACTGAGCTCACACGTTTCTCATCTTAACAGACAAGCATTGGATGTTAGAGGACCAGTCCTTTGTATCAGTTTCAGAAGCAGAGTTGGACTAGATATGGTACGTATGTGTAGGAAACACCGTTCTTTTGTTCTCAGCACACTCACGTTTCCTGCTGTCTTAGAGATTCTAGAAAGCAAGAGCGTGCTTCTTGTTCTAAAGCAGAGTGTGATCAATGAATGAGACAATGCTGTGTGTTTCACTTCAGAAATGGAGTTAAATCCCATGCTCTGAGTCTCCCTACAAGCAAGACTTCGTTTCAGGTAAGGGCAGTCACTTTTCTGCTCAAAGGAACTAGATCGTTCACGAAGCTCACACGTTTCTCATCTTAACTGACAAGCATTGGATTTTAGAGGACCAGTGCTTTGTATCAGTTTCAGATGCATAGTTGGACTATATAATGTCCGTAATTGTAGGAAACACCCTTCTTTTGTTCTGGGTACACTCAGATTTCCTGCTGTATTACAGACTGTAGAAAGCAAGAGTGTGCTTCTTGCTCTAAAGCAGAGTGTGATCCATGGATGAGAACTATGCTGTGTGTTTCCCTTTAGAAATGGACGTAAATCCCAGGCTCTGTGTCTTACTAAAAGCAAAACTTCGTTTCAGGTAAGGGCAGTCACTTTTCAGTTCAAACGAACTACATCATTCACTAAGCTCACACGTTTCTCATCTTAACTGACAAGCATTGGATGTTAGAGGACCAGTGCTTTGTATCACTTTCAGAAGCAGAGTTGGAATAGATATGGTCTGTATGTGTAGGAAACACCGTTCTTTTGTTCTCAGCACACTCACGTTTCCTGCTGTCTTAGAGACTGTAGAAAGCAAGAGCGTGCGACTCGCTCTAAAGCAGAGTGTGATCCATGGATGAGAACTAAGCTTTGTGTTTCCCTTCAGAAAAGGAGTTAAATCACAGGCTCTGTGTCTTCATACAAGCAAGACTTCATTTCAGGTAAGGGCAGTCAGTTTTCTGCTCAAACGAACTACATCGTTCACGAAGCTCACACGTTTCTCATCTTAACAGACAAGCATTGGATTTTAGAGGACCAGTGCTTTGTATCAGTTGCAGATGCAGAGTTGGAATATATAATGTCCTTAAGTGTAGGAAACACCGTTCTTTTGTTCTCAGCACACTCACGTTTCCTGCTGTCTTAGAGAATCTAGAAAGCAAGAGCGTGCTTCTTGTTCTAAAGCAGAGTGTGATCAATGGATGATTACACTGCTGTGTGTTTTACTTCAGAAATGGAGTTAAATCCCAGGCTCTGAGTCTTCCTAAAAGTAAGACTTCGTTTCAGGTAAGGGCAGTCACTTTTCTGCTCAAAAGAACTACATCGTTAATGAAGCTCACAGGTTTCTCATCTTAACAGACAAGCATTGGATGTTAGAGGACCAGTGCTTTCTATCAGTTTCAGAAGAAGATTTGGATTACATATTGTCCTTATGTGTAGGAAACACCGTTCTTTTGTTCTGGGCACACTCAGATTTCCTGCTGTATTAGAGACTCTATAAAGCAAGAGTGTGCTTCTCGCTCTAAGCAGAGTGTGATCCATGGATGAGAACTGTGCTGTGTGTTTCACTTCAGAAATGGAGTTAAATCTCAGGATCTGAGTCTTCCTACAAGCAAGACTTCGTTTCAGGTAAGGGCAGTCACTTTTCAGCTCAAAGGAACTACATCGTTCACTGAGCTCACACGTTTCTCATCTTAACAGACAAGCATTGGATGTTAGAGGACCAGTCCTTTGTATCAGTTTCAGAAGCAGAGTTGGACTAGATATGGTCCGTATGTGTAGGAAACATCGTTCTTTACTTCTCAGCACACTCACGTTTCCTGCTGTCTTAGAGACTCTAGAAAGCAAGAGCGTGCTTCTTGTTCTAAAGCAGAGTGTGATCAATGAATGAGACAATGCTGTGTGTTTCACTTCAGAAATGGAGTTAAATCCAATGCTCTGAGTCTCCCAACAAGCAAGACTTCGTTTCAGGTAAGGGCAGCACTTTTCAGTTCAAAGGAACTACATCATTCACTAAGCTCACACGTTTCGACTCTTAACTGACAAGCATTGGATGTTAGAGGACCAGTGCTTTGTATCACTTTCAGAAGCAGAGTTGGACTAGATATGTTCCGTATGTGTAGGAAACACCCTTCTTTTGTTCTGGGCACACTCAGATTTCCTGCTGTATTAGAGACTCTAGAAAGCAAGAGTGTGCTTCTCGCTCTAAAGCAGAGTGTGATCCATTGATGAGAACTATGCTGTGTGTTTCCCATCAGATATGGACTTAAATCCCAGGCTCTGTGTCTTACTACAAGCAAGACTTCGTTTCAGGTAAGGGCAGTCACTTTTCTGCTCAAACGAACTACATCTTTCACGAAGCTCACACGTTTCTCATCTTAACAGACAAGCATTGGATGTTAGATGACAAGTGCATTCTGTCAGTTTCAGAAGAAGATTTGGATTACATATTGTCCTTATGTGTAGGAAACACCGTTCTTTTGTTCTGGGCACACTCAGATTTCCTGCTGTATTAGAGACTCCATAAAGCAAGAGTGTGCTTCTCGCTCTAAAGCAGAGTGTGATCCATGGATGAGAACTATGCTGTTTGTTTCACTTCAGAAATGGAGTTAAATCTCAGGCTCTGAGTCTTCCTACAAGCAAGACTTCATTTCAGGTAAGGGCGGTCGCTTTTCAGCTCAAAGGAACTACATCGTTCCCTGAGCTCACACGTTTCTCATCTTAACAGACAAGCATTGGATGTTAGAGGACCAGTCCTTTCTATCAGTTTCAGAAGCAGAGTTGGACAAAATATGGTCCGTATGTGTAGGAAACACCGTTCTTTTCTTCTCAGCACACTCACATTTCCTGCTGTCTTAGAGACTCTAGAAAGCAAGAGCGTGCTTCTTGTTCTAAAGCAGAGTGTGATCAATGAATGAGACAATGCTGTGTGTTTCACTTCAGAAATGGAGTTAAATCCCATGCTCTGAGTCTCCCTACAAGCAAGACTTCGTTTCAGGTAAGGGCATCACTTTTCTGCTCAAAGGAACTAGATCGTTCACGAAGCTCACACGTTTCTCATCTTAACTGACAACCATTGGATGTTAGAGGACCAGTGCATTGTATCAGTTTCAGAAGAAGATTTCAAATACATATAGACCGTATGTGTAGGAAACACTGTTCTTTTGTTCTGGGCACACTCAGATTTCCTGCTCACACGTTTCTCATCTTAACTGACAAGCATTGGATGTTAGAGGACCAGTCCTTTGTATCACTTTCAGAAGCAGAGTTGGAATAGATATGGTCTGTATGTGTAGGAAACACCGTTCTTTTGTTCTCAGCACACTCACGTTTCCTGCTGTCTTAGAGACTGTAGAAAGCAAGAGCGTGCTACTCGTTTCAGGTAAGGGCAGTCAGTTTTCTGCTCAAACGAACTACATCGTTCACGAAGCTCACACGTTTCTCATCTTAACAGACAAGCATTGGATTTTAGAGGACCAGTGCATTGTATCTGTTTCAGTAGAAGATTTCAAATGCATATAGGCCGTATGTTAGGAAACACCGTTCTTTTGTTCTGGGCACACTCAGATTTCCTGCTATATTAGAGAATCTAGAAAGCAAGAGCGTGCTTCTTGCTCTAAAGCAGAGTGTGATCCATGGATGAGAACTATGCTGTATGTTTCCCTTCAGAAATGGAGTTAAATCCCAGACTCTGTGTCTTCCTACAGGCAAGACTTCGTTTCAGGTAAGGGCAGTCACTTTTCTGCTCAAACGAACTACATCTTTCACGAAGCTCACACGTTTCTCATCTTAACAGACAAGCATTGGATGTTAGAGGACCAGTGCATTCTATCAGTTTCAGTAGAAGATTTGGATTACATATTGTCCTTATGTGTAAGAAACACCGTTCTTTTGTTCTGGGCACACTCAGAATTCCTGCTGTATTAGAGAATCTATAAAGCAAGAGTGTGCATCTCACTCTAAAGCAGAGTGTGATCCATGGATGAGAACTGTGCTGTGTGTTTCACTTCAGAAATGGAGTTAAATCTCAGGCTCTGAGTCTTCCTACAAGCAAGACTTCGTTTCAGGTAAGGGCAGTCACTTTTCAGCTCAAAGGAACTACATCGTTCACTGAGCTCACACGTTTCTCATCTTAACAGACAAGCATTGGATGTTAGAGGACCAGTCCTTTGTATCAGTTTCAGAAGCAGAGTTGGACTAGATATGGTACGTATGTGTAGGAAACACCGTTCTTTTGTTCTCAGCACACTCACGTTTCCTGCTGTCTTAGAGACTCTAGAATGCAAGAGCGTGCTTCTTGTTCTAAAGCAGAGTGTGATCAATGAATGAGACAATGCTGTGTGTTTCACTTCAGAAATGGAGTTAAATCCCATGCTCTGTGTCTCCCTACAAGCAAGACTTCGTTTCAGGTAAGGGCAGTCACTTTTCTGCTCAAAGGAACAACATCGTTCACGTAGCTCACACGTTTCTCATCTTAACTGACAACCATTGGATGTTAGAGGACCAGTGCATTGTATCAGTTTCAGAAGAAGATTTCAAATACATATAGACCGTATGTTAGGAAACACCGTTCTTTTGTTCTGGGCACCCTCAGATTTCCTGCTATATTAGAGAATCTAGAAAGCAAGAGCGTGTTTCTTGCTCCAAAGCAGAGTGTGATCCATGGAAGAGAAATATGCTGTATGTTTCCCTTAAGAAATGGAGTTAAATCCCAGACTCTGTGTCTTCCTACAGGCAAGACTTCGTTTCAGGTAAGGGCAGTCACTTTTCAGCTCAAACGAACTACATCATTCACAAAGCTCACACGTTTCTCATCTTAACAGACAAGCATTGGATTTTAGAGGACCAGTGCTTTGTATCAGTTTCAGATGCAGAGTTGGACTATATAATGTCTGTAAGTGTAGGAAACACAGTTCTTTTGTTCTCAGCACACTCACGTTTCCTGCTGTCTTAGAGAATCTAGAAAGCAAGAGCGTGCTTCTTGTTCCAAAGCAGAGTGTGATCAATGGATGATTACACTGCTGTGTGTTTTACTTCAGAAATGGAGTTAAATCCCAGGCTCTGAGTCTTCTTACAAGCAAGACTTCAATTCACGTAAGGGCAGTCACTTTTCTGCTCAAACGAACTACATATTTCACGAAGCTCACACGTTTCTCATCTTAACTGACAAGCATTGGATGTAAGATGGTCAGTGCTTTGTATCAGTTTCAGAAGCAGATTTGGACTACATATGGTTATTTGTGTAGGAAACACCCTTCCTTTGTTCTGGGCACACTCAGATTTCCTGCTGTATTAGAGACTCTAGAAAGCAAGAGTGTGCTTCTCGCTCTAAAGCAGAGTGTGATCCATGGATGAGAACTATGCTGTGTGTTTCCCTTTAGAAATGGACTTAAATCCCAGGCTCTGTGTCTTACTACAAGCAAGACTTCGTTTCAGGTAAGGGCAGTCACTTTTCATCTCAAACGAACTACATGGTTCACTGTGCTCACACGTTTCTCATCTTAACAGACAAGCATTGGATGTTAGAGGACCAGTCCTTTGTATCAGTTTCAGAAGCAGAGTTGGACTAGATATGGTACGTATGTGTAGGAAACACCGTTCATTTCTTCTCAGCACACTCACATTTCCTGCTGTCTTAGAGACTCTAGAAAGCAAGAGCGTGCTTCTTGTTCTAAAGCAGAGTGTGATCAATGGATGCGAACACTGCTGTGTGTTTCACTTCAGAAATGGAGTTAAATCCCATGCTCTGAGTCTTCCTACAAGCAAGACTTCGTTTCAGGTAAGGGCAGTCACTTTTCTGCTCAAACGAACTACATCTTTCACGAAGCTCAAACGTTTCTCATCTTAACAGACAAGCATTGGATGTTAGAGGACCAGTGCATTCTGTCAGTTTCAGAAGAAGATTTGGATTACATATTGTCCTTATGTGTAGGAAACACCGTTCTTTTGTTCTGGGCACACTCAGATTTCCTGCTGTATTAGAGACTCTATAAAGCAAGAGTGTGCATCTCGCTCTAAAGCAGAGTGTGATCCATGGATGAGAACTGTGCTGTGTGTTTCACTTCAGAAATGGAGTTAAATCTCAGGCTCTGAGTATTCCTACAAGCAAGACTTCGTTTCAGGTAAGGGCAGTCACTTTTCAGCTCAAAGGAACTACATCGTTCACTGAGCTCACACGTTTCTCATCTTAACAGACAAGCATTGGATGTTAGAGGACCAGTCCTTTGTATCAGTTTCAGAAGCAGAGTTGGACTAGATATGGTCCGTATGTGTAGGAAACACCGTTCTTTTGTTCTCAGCACACTCACGTTTCCTGCTGTCTTAGAGATTCTAGAAAGCAAGAGCGTGCTTCTTGTTCTAAAGCAGAGTGTGATCAATGAATGAGACAATGCTGTGTGTTTCACTTCAGAAATGGAGTTAAATCCCATGCTCTGAGTCTCCCTACAAGCAAGACTTCGTTTCAGGTAAGGGCAGTCACTTTTCTGCTCAAAGGAACTAGATCGTTCACGAAGCTCACACGTTTCTCATCTTAACTGACAAGCATTGGATTTTAGAGGACCAGTGCTTTGTATCAGTTTCAGATGCATAGTTGGACTATATAATGTCCGTAATTGTAGGAAACACCCTTCTTTTGTTCTGGGTACACTCAGATTTCCTGCTGTATTACAGACTGTAGAAAGCAAGAGTGTGCTTCTTGCTCTAAAGCAGAGTGTGATCCATGGATGAGAACTATGCTGTGTGTTTCCCTTTAGAAATGGACGTAAATCCCAGGCTCTGTGTCTTACTAAAAGCAAAACTTCGTTTCAGGTAAGGGCAGTCACTTTTCAGTTCAAACGAACTACATCATTCACTAAGCTCACACGTTTCTCATCTTAACTGACAAGCATTGGATGTTAGAGGACCAGTGCTTTGTATCACTTTCAGAAGCAGAGTTGGAATAGATATGGTCTGTATGTGTAGGAAACACCGTTCTTTTGTTCTCAGCACACTCACGTTTCCTGCTGTCTTAGAGACTGTAGAAAGCAAGAGCGTGCGACTCGCTCTAAAGCAGAGTGTGATCCATGGATGAGAACTAAGCTTTGTGTTTCCCTTCAGAAAAGGAGTTAAATCACAGGCTCTGTGTCTTCATACAAGCAAGACTTCATTTCAGGTAAGGGCAGTCAGTTTTCTGCTCAAACGAACTACATCGTTCACGAAGCTCACACGTTTCTCATCTTAACAGACAAGCATTGGATTTTAGAGGACCAGTGCTTTGTATCAGTTGCAGATGCAGAGTTGGAATATATAATGTCCTTAAGTGTAGGAAACACCGTTCTTTTGTTCTCAGCACACTCACGTTTCCTGCTGTCTTAGAGAATCTAGAAAGCAAGAGCGTGCTTCTTGTTCTAAAGCAGAGTGTGATCAATGGATGATTACACTGCTGTGTGTTTTACTTCAGAAATGGAGTTAAATCCCAGGCTCTGAGTCTTCCTAAAAGTAAGACTTCGTTTCAGGTAAGGGCAGTCACTTTTCTGCTCAAAAGAACTACATCGTTAATGAAGCTCACAGGTTTCTCATCTTAACAGACAAGCATTGGATGTTAGAGGACCAGTGCTTTCTATCAGTTTCAGAAGAAGATTTGGATTACATATTGTCCTTATGTGTAGGAAACACCGTTCTTTTGTTCTGGGCACACTCAGATTTCCTGCTGTATTAGAGACTCTATAAAGCAAGAGTGTGCTTCTCGCTCTAAGCAGAGTGTGATCCATGGATGAGAACTGTGCTGTGTGTTTCACTTCAGAAATGGAGTTAAATCTCAGGATCTGAGTCTTCCTACAAGCAAGACTTCGTTTCAGGTAAGGGCAGTCACTTTTCAGCTCAAAGGAACTACATCGTTCACTGAGCTCACACGTTTCTCATCTTAACAGACAAGCATTGGATGTTAGAGGACCAGTCCTTTGTATCAGTTTCAGAAGCAGAGTTGGACTAGATATGGTCCGTATGTGTAGGAAACATCGTTCTTTACTTCTCAGCACACTCACGTTTCCTGCTGTCTTAGAGACTCTAGAAAGCAAGAGCGTGCTTCTTGTTCTAAAGCAGAGTGTGATCAATGAATGAGACAATGCTGTGTGTTTCACTTCAGAAATGGAGTTAAATCCAATGCTCTGAGTCTCCCAACAAGCAAGACTTCGTTTCAGGTAAGGGCAGCACTTTTCAGTTCAAAGGAACTACATCATTCACTAAGCTCACACGTTTCGACTCTTAACTGACAAGCATTGGATGTTAGAGGACCAGTGCTTTGTATCACTTTCAGAAGCAGAGTTGGACTAGATATGTTCCGTATGTGTAGGAAACACCCTTCTTTTGTTCTGGGCACACTCAGATTTCCTGCTGTATTAGAGACTCTAGAAAGCAAGAGTGTGCTTCTCGCTCTAAAGCAGAGTGTGATCCATTGATGAGAACTATGCTGTGTGTTTCCCATCAGATATGGACTTAAATCCCAGGCTCTGTGTCTTACTACAAGCAAGACTTCGTTTCAGGTAAGGGCAGTCACTTTTCTGCTCAAACGAACTACATCTTTCACGAAGCTCACACGTTTCTCATCTTAACAGACAAGCATTGGATGTTAGATGACAAGTGCATTCTGTCAGTTTCAGAAGAAGATTTGGATTACATATTGTCCTTATGTGTAGGAAACACCGTTCTTTTGTTCTGGGCACACTCAGATTTCCTGCTGTATTAGAGACTCCATAAAGCAAGAGTGTGCTTCTCGCTCTAAAGCAGAGTGTGATCCATGGATGAGAACTATGCTGTTTGTTTCACTTCAGAAATGGAGTTAAATCTCAGGCTCTGAGTCTTCCTACAAGCAAGACTTCATTTCAGGTAAGGGCGGTCGCTTTTCAGCTCAAAGGAACTACATCGTTCCCTGAGCTCACACGTTTCTCATCTTAACAGACAAGCATTGGATGTTAGAGGACCAGTCCTTTCTATCAGTTTCAGAAGCAGAGTTGGACAAAATATGGTCCGTATGTGTAGGAAACACCGTTCTTTTCTTCTCAGCACACTCACATTTCCTGCTGTCTTAGAGACTCTAGAAAGCAAGAGCGTGCTTCTTGTTCTAAAGCAGAGTGTGATCAATGAATGAGACAATGCTGTGTGTTTCACTTCAGAAATGGAGTTAAATCCCATGCTCTGAGTCTCCCTACAAGCAAGACTTCGTTTCAGGTAAGGGCATCACTTTTCTGCTCAAAGGAACTAGATCGTTCACGAAGCTCACACGTTTCTCATCTTAACTGACAACCATTGGATGTTAGAGGACCAGTGCATTGTATCAGTTTCAGAAGAAGATTTCAAATACATATAGACCGTATGTGTAGGAAACACTGTTCTTTTGTTCTGGGCACACTCAGATTTCCTGCTCACACGTTTCTCATCTTAACTGACAAGCATTGGATGTTAGAGGACCAGTCCTTTGTATCACTTTCAGAAGCAGAGTTGGAATAGATATGGTCTGTATGTGTAGGAAACACCGTTCTTTTGTTCTCAGCACACTCACGTTTCCTGCTGTCTTAGAGACTGTAGAAAGCAAGAGCGTGCTACTCGTTTCAGGTAAGGGCAGTCAGTTTTCTGCTCAAACGAACTACATCGTTCACGAAGCTCACACGTTTCTCATCTTAACAGACAAGCATTGGATTTTAGAGGACCAGTGCATTGTATCTGTTTCAGTAGAAGATTTCAAATGCATATAGGCCGTATGTTAGGAAACACCGTTCTTTTGTTCTGGGCACACTCAGATTTCCTGCTATATTAGAGAATCTAGAAAGCAAGAGCGTGCTTCTTGCTCTAAAGCAGAGTGTGATCCATGGATGAGAACTATGCTGTATGTTTCCCTTCAGAAATGGAGTTAAATCCCAGACTCTGTGTCTTCCTACAGGCAAGACTTCGTTTCAGGTAAGGGCAGTCACTTTTCTGCTCAAACGAACTACATCTTTCACGAAGCTCACACGTTTCTCATCTTAACAGACAAGCATTGGATGTTAGAGGACCAGTGCATTCTATCAGTTTCAGTAGAAGATTTGGATTACATATTGTCCTTATGTGTAAGAAACACCGTTCTTTTGTTCTGGGCACACTCAGAATTCCTGCTGTATTAGAGAATCTATAAAGCAAGAGTGTGCATCTCACTCTAAAGCAGAGTGTGATCCATGGATGAGAACTGTGCTGTGTGTTTCACTTCAGAAATGGAGTTAAATCTCAGGCTCTGAGTCTTCCTACAAGCAAGACTTCGTTTCAGGTAAGGGCAGTCACTTTTCAGCTCAAAGGAACTACATCGTTCACTGAGCTCACACGTTTCTCATCTTAACAGACAAGCATTGGATGTTAGAGGACCAGTCCTTTGTATCAGTTTCAGAAGCAGAGTTGGACTAGATATGGTACGTATGTGTAGGAAACACCGTTCTTTTGTTCTCAGCACACTCACGTTTCCTGCTGTCTTAGAGACTCTAGAATGCAAGAGCGTGCTTCTTGTTCTAAAGCAGAGTGTGATCAATGAATGAGACAATGCTGTGTGTTTCACTTCAGAAATGGAGTTAAATCCCATGCTCTGTGTCTCCCTACAAGCAAGACTTCGTTTCAGGTAAGGGCAGTCACTTTTCTGCTCAAAGGAACAACATCGTTCACGTAGCTCACACGTTTCTCATCTTAACTGACAACCATTGGATGTTAGAGGACCAGTGCATTGTATCAGTTTCAGAAGAAGATTTCAAATACATATAGACCGTATGTTAGGAAACACCGTTCTTTTGTTCTGGGCACCCTCAGATTTCCTGCTATATTAGAGAATCTAGAAAGCAAGAGCGTGTTTCTTGCTCCAAAGCAGAGTGTGATCCATGGAAGAGAAATATGCTGTATGTTTCCCTTAAGAAATGGAGTTAAATCCCAGACTCTGTGTCTTCCTACAGGCAAGACTTCGTTTCAGGTAAGGGCAGTCACTTTTCAGCTCAAACGAACTACATCATTCACAAAGCTCACACGTTTCTCATCTTAACAGACAAGCATTGGATTTTAGAGGACCAGTGCTTTGTATCAGTTTCAGATGCAGAGTTGGACTATATAATGTCTGTAAGTGTAGGAAACACAGTTCTTTTGTTCTCAGCACACTCACGTTTCCTGCTGTCTTAGAGAATCTAGAAAGCAAGAGCGTGCTTCTTGTTCCAAAGCAGAGTGTGATCAATGGATGATTACACTGCTGTGTGTTTTACTTCAGAAATGGAGTTAAATCCCAGGCTCTGAGTCTTCCTACAAGCAAGACTTCAATTCACGTAAGGGCAGTCACTTTTCTGCTCAAACGAACTACATATTTCACGAAGCTCACACGTTTCTCATCTTAACTGACAAGAATTGGATGTAAGATGGTCAGTGCTTTGTATCAGTTTCAGAAGCAGATTTGGACTACATATGGTCCATTTGTGTAGGAAACACCCTTCTTTTGTTCTGGGCACACTCAGATTTCCTGCTGTATTAGAGACTCTAGAAAGCAAGAGTGTGCTTCTCGCTCTAAAGCAGAGTGTGATCCATGGATGAGAACTATGCTGTGTGTTTCCCATCAGATATGGACTTAAATCCCAGGCTCTGTGTCTTACTACAAGCAAGACTTCGTTTCAGGTAAGGGCAGTCACTTTTCTGCTCAAACGAACTACATCTTTCACGAAGCTCACACGTTTCTCATCTTAACAGACAAGCATTGGATGTTAGAGGACCAGTGCATTCTGTCAGTTTCAGAAGAAGATTTGGATTACATATTGTCCTTATGTGTAGGAAACACCGTTCTTTTGTTCTGGGCACACTCAGATTTCCTGCTGTATTAGAGACTCTATAAAGCAAGAGTGTGCATCTCGCTCTAAAGCAGAGTGTGATCCATGGATGAGAACTGTGCTGTGTGTTTCACTTCAGAAATGGAGTTAAATCTCAGGCTCTGAGTCTTCCTACATGCAAGACTTCGTTTTAGGTAAGGGCAGTCACTTTTCAGCTCAAAGGAACTACATCGTTCACTGAGCTCACACGTTTCTCATCTTAACAGACAAGCATTGGATGTTAGAGGACCAGTCCTTTTATCAGTTTCAGAAGCAGAGTTGGACTAGATATGGTACGTATGTGTAAGAAACACCGTTCTTTTGTTCTCAGCACACTCACGTTTCCTGCTGTCATAGAGACTCTAGAAAGCAAGATCGTGCTTCTTGTTCTAAAGCAGAGTGTGATCAATGAATGAGACAATGCTGTGTGTTTCACTTCAGAAATGGAGTTAAATCCCATGCTCTGAGTCTCCCTACAAGCAAGACTTCGTTTCAGGTAAGGGCAGTCACTTTTCTGCTCAAAGGAACTAGATCGTTCACAAAGCTCACACGTTTCTCATCTTAACTAACAACCATTGGATGTTAGAGGACCAGTGCATTGTATCTGTTTCAGTAGAAGATTTCAAATGCATATAGGCCGTATGTTAGGAAACACCGTTCTTTTGTTCTGGGCACACTCAGATTTCCTGCTATATTAGAGAATCTAGAAAGCAAGAGCGTGCTTCTTGCTCTAAAGCAGAGTGTGATCCATGGATGAGAACTATGCTGTATGTTTCCCTTCAGAAATGGAGTTAAATCCCAGACTCTGTGTCTTCCTACAGGCAAGACTTCATTTCAGGTAAGGGCAGTCACTTTTCTGCTCAAACGAACTACATCTTTCACGAAGCTCACACGTTTCTCATCTTAACAGACAAGCATTGGATGTTAGAGGACCAGTGCATTCTATCAGTTTCAGTAGAAGATTTGGATTACATATTGTCCTTATGTGTAAGAAACACCGTTCTTTTGTTCTTGGCACACTCAGATTTCCTGCTGCATTAGAGACTCTATAAAGCAAGAGTGTGCTTCTCGCTCTAAAGCAGAGTGTGATCCATGGATGAGAACTGTGCTGTGTGTTTCACTTCAGAAATGGAGTTAAATCTCAGGCTCTGAGTCTTCCTACAAGCAAGACTTCGTTTCAGGTAAGGGCAGTCACTTTTCAGCTCAAAGGAACTACATCGTTCACTGAGCTCACACGTTTCTCATCTTAACAGACAAGCATTGGATGTTAGAGGACCAGTCCTTTGTATCAGTTTCAGAAGCAGAGTTGGACTAGATATGGTACGTATGTGTAAGAAACACCGTTCTTTTGTTCTCAGCACACTCACGTTTCCTGCTGTCTTAGAGACTCTAGAAAGCAAGATCGTGCTTCTTGTTCTAAAGCAGAGTGTGATCAATGAATGAAACAATGCTGTCTGTTTCACTTCAGAAATGGAGTTAAATCCCATGCTCTGAGTCTCCCTACAAGCAAGACTTCGTTTCAGGTAAGGGCAGTCACTTTTCTGCTCAAAGGAACTAGATCGTTCACAAAGCTCACACGTTTCTCATCTTAACTAACAACCATTGGATGTTAGAGGACCAGTGCATTGTATCTGTTTCAGTAGAAGATTTCAAATGCATATAGGCCGTATGTTAGGAAACACCGTTCTTTTGTTCTGGGCACACTCAGATTTCCTGCTATATTAGAGAATCTAGAAAGCAAGAGCGTATTTCTTGCTCTAAAGCAGAGTGTGATCCATGGATGAGAACTATGCTGTATGTTTCCCTTAAGAAATGGAGTTAAATCCCAGACTCTGTGTCTTCCTACAGGCAAGACTTCGTTTCAGGTAAGGGCAGTCACTTTTCAGCTCAAACGAACTACATCATTCACGAAGCTCACACGTTTCTCATCTTAACAGACAAGCATTGGATTTTAGAGGACCAGTGCTTTGTATCAGTTTCAGATGCAGAGTTGGACTATATAATGTCTGTAAGTGTAGGAAACACAGTTCTTTTGTTCTCAGCACACTCACGTTTCCTGCTGTCTTAGAGAATCTAGAAAGCAAGAGCGTGCTTCTTGTTCCAAAGCAGAGTGTGATCAATGGATGATTACACTGCTGTGTGTTTTACTTCAGAAATGGAGTTAAATCCCAGGCTCTGAGTCTTCCTACAAGCAAGACTTCAATTCACGTAAGGGCAGTCACTTTTCTGCTCAAACGAACTACATATTTCACGAAGCTCACACGTTTCTCATCTTAACTGACAAGAATTGGATGTAAGATGGTCAGTGCTTTGTATCAGTTTCAGAAGCAGATTTGGACTACATATGGTCCATTTGTGTAGGAAACACCCTTCTTTTGTTCTGGGCACACTCAGATTTCCTGCTGTATTAGAGACTCTAGAAAGCAAGAGTGTGCTTCTCGCTCTAAAGCAGAGTTTGATCCATGAATGAGAACTATGCTGTGTGTTTCCCATCAGATATGGACTTAAATCCCAGGCTCTGTGTCTTACTACAAGCAAGACTTCGTTTCAGGTAAGGGCAGTCACTTTTCTGCTCAAACGAACTACATCTTTCACGAAGCTCACACGTTTCTCATCTTAACAGACAAGTATTGGATGTTAGAGGACCAGTGCATTCTGTCAGTTTCAGAAGAAGATTTGGATTACATATTGTCCTTATGTGTAGGAAACACCGTTCTTTTGTTCTGGGCACACTCAGAATTCCTGCTGTATTAGAGACTCTATAAAGCAAGAGTGTGCATCTCGCTCTAAAGCAGAGTGTGATCCATGGATGAGAACTGTGCTGTGTGTTTCACTTCAGAAATGGAGTTAAATCTCAGGCTCTGAGTCTTCCTACAAGCAAGACTTCGTTTCAGGTAAGGGCAGTCACTTTTCAGCTCAAAGGAACTACATCGTTCACTGAGCTCACACGTTTCTCATCTTAACAGACAAGCATTGGATGTTAGAGGACCAGTCCTTTGTATCAGTTTCAGAAGCAGAGTTGGACTAGATATGGTATGTATGTGTAGGAAACACCGTTCTTTTGTTCTCAGCACACTCACGTTTCCTGCTGTCTTAGAGACTCTAGAAAGCAAGAGCGTGCTTCTTGTTCTAAAGCAGAGTGTGATCAATGAATGAGACAATGCTGTGTGTTTCACTTCAGAAATGGAGTTAAATCCCATGCTCTGAGTCTCCCTACAAGCAAGACTTCGTTTCAGGTAAGGGCAGTCACTTTCTGCTCAAAGGAACTAGATCGTTCACGAAGCTCACACATTTCTCATCTTAACTGACAACCATTGGATGTTAGAGGACCAGTGCATTGTATCAGTTTCAGAAGAAGATTTCAAATACATATAGACCGTATGTTAGGAAACACCGTTCTTTTGTTCTGGGCACACTCAGATTTCCTGCTATGTTAGAGAATCTAGAAAGCAAGAGCGTGTTTCTTGCTCTAAAGCAGAGTGTGATCCATGGATGAGAACTATGCTGTATGTTTCCCTTAAGAAATGGAGTTAAATCCCAGACTCTGTGTCTTCCTACAGGCAAGACTTCGTTTCAGGTAAGGGCAGTCACTTTTCAGCTCAAACGAACTACATCATTCACGAAGCTCACACGTTTCTCATCTTAACAGACAAGCATTGGATTTTAGAGGACCAGTGCTTTTTATCAGTTTCAGATGCAGAGTTGGACTATATAATGTCTGTAAGTGTAGGAAACACAGTTCTGTTGTTCTCAGCACACTCACGTTTCCTGCTGTCTTAGAGAATCTAGAAAGCAAGAGCGTGCTTCTTGTTCTAAAGCAGAGTGTGATCAATGGATGATTACACTGCTGTGTGTTTTACTTCAGAAATGGAGTTAAATCCCAGGCTCTGAGTCTTCCTACAAGCAAGACTTCAATTCACGTAAGGGCAGTCACTTTTCTGTTCAAACGAACTACATATTTCACGAAGCTCACATGTTTCTCATCTTAACTGACAAGAATTGGATGTAAGATGGTCAGTGCTTTGTATCAGTTTCAGAAGCAGATTTGGACTACATATGGTCCATTTGTGTAGGAAACACCCTTCTTTTGTTCTGGGCACACTCAGATTTCCTGCTGTATTAGAGACTCTAGAAAGCAAGAGTGTGCTTCTCGCTCTAAAGCAGAGTGTGATCCATGGATGAGAACTATGCTGTGTGTTTCCCATCAGATATGGACTTAAATCCCAGGCTTTTGTCTTACTACAAGCAAGACTTCGTTTCAGGTAAGGGCAGTCACTTTTCTGCTCAAACGAACTACATCTTTCACGAAGCTCACACGTTTCTCATCTTAACAGACAAGCATTGGATGTTAGAGGACCAGTGCATTCTGTCAGTTTCAGAAGAAGATTTGGATTACATATTGTCCGTATGTGTAGGAAACACCGTTCTTTTGTTCTGGGCACACTCAGATTTCCTGCTGTATTAGAGACTCTATAAAGCAAGAGTGTGCATCTCGCTCTAAAGCAGAGTGTGATCCATGGATGAGAACTGTGCTGTGTGTTTCACTTCAGAAATGGAGTTAAATCTCAGGCTCTGAGTCTTCCTACAAGCAAGACTTCGTTTCAGGTAAGGGCAGTCACTTTTCAGCTCAAAGGAACTACATCGTTCACTGAGCTCACACGTTTCTCATCTTAACAGACAAGCATTGGATGTTAGAGGACCAGTCCTTTGTATCAGTTTCAGAAGCAGAGTTGGACTAGATATGGTATGTATGTGTAGGAAACACCGTTCTTTTGTTCTCAGCACACTCACGTTTCCTGCTGTCTTAGAGACTCTAGAAAGCAAGAGCGTGCTTCTTGTTCTAAAGCAGAGTGTGATCAATGAATGAGACAATGCTGTGTGTTTCACTTCAGAAATGGAGTTAAATCCCATGCTCTGAGTCTCCCTACAAGCAAGACTTCGTTTCAGGTAAGGGCAGTCACTTTCTGCTCAAAGGAACTAGATCGTTCACGAAGCTCACACATTTCCCATCTTAACTGACAACCATTGGATGTTAGAGGACCAGTGCATTGTATCAGTTTCAGAAGAAGATTTCAAATACATATAGACCGTATGTTAGGAAACACCGTTCTTTTGTTCTGGGCACACTCAGATTTCCTGCTATGTTAGAGAATCTAGAAAGCAAGAGCGTGTTTCTTGCTCTAAAGCAGAGTGTGATCCATGGATGAGAACTATGCTGTATGTTTCCCTTAAGAAATGGAGTTAAATCCCAGACTCTGTGTCTTCCTACAGGCAAGACTTCGTTTCAGGTAAGGGCAGTCACTTTTCAGCTCAAACGAACTACATCATTCACGAAGCTCACACGTTTCTCATCTTAACAGACAAGCATTGGATTTTAGAGGACCAGTGCTTTTTATCAGTTTCAGATGCAGAGTTGGACTATATAATGTCTGTAAGTGTAGGAAACACAGTTCTGTTGTTCTCAGCACACTCACGTTTCCTGCTGTCTTAGAGAATCTAGAAAGCAAGAGCGTGCTTCTTGTTCTAAAGCAGAGTGTGATCAATGGATGATTACACTGCTGTGTGTTTTACTTCAGAAATGGAGTTAAATCCCAGGCTCTGAGTCTTCCTACAAGCAAGACTTCAATTCACGTAAGGGCAGTCACTTTTCTGTTCAAACGAACTACATATTTCACGAAGCTCACATGTTTCTCATCTTAACTGACAAGAATTGGATGTAAGATGGTCAGTGCTTTGTATCAGTTTCAGAAGCAGATTTGGACTACATATGGTCCATTTGTGTAGGAAACACCCTTCTTTTGTTCTGGGCACACTCAGATTTCCTGCTGTATTAGAGACTCTAGAAAGCAAGAGTGTGCTTCTCGCTCTAAAGCAGAGTGTGATCCATGGATGAGAACTATGCTGTGTGTTTCCCATCAGATATGGACTTAAATCCCAGGCTTTTGTCTTACTACAAGCAAGACTTCGTTTCAGGTAAGGGCAGTCACTTTTCTGCTCAAACGAACTACATCTTTCACGAAGCTCACACGTTTCTCATCTTAACAGACAAGCATTGGATGTTAGAGGACCAGTGCATTCTGTCAGTTTCAGAAGAAGATTTGGATTACATATTGTCCGTATGTGTAGGAAACACCGTTCTTTTGTTCTGGGCACACTCAGATTTCCTGCTGTATTAGAGACTCTATAAAGCAAGAGTGTGCATCTCGCTCTAAAGCAGAGTGTGATCCATGGATGAGAACTGTGCTGTGTGTTTCACTTCAGAAATGGAGTTAAATCTCAGGCTCTGAGTCTTCCTACAAGCAAGACTTCGTTTCAGGTAAGGGCAGTCACTTTTCAGCTCAAAGGAACTACATCGTTCACTGAGCTCACACGTTTCTCATCTTAACAGACAAGCATTGGATGTTAGAGGACCAGTCCTTTGTATCAGTTTCAGAAGCAGAGTTGGACTAGATATGGTACGTATGTGTAAGAAACACCGTTCTTTTGTTCTCAGCACACTCACGTTTCTTGCTGTCTTAGAGACTCTAGAAAGCAAGATCGTGCTTCTTGTTCTAAAGCAGAGTGTGATCAATGAATGAAACAATGCTGTCTGTTTCACTTCAGAAATGGAGTTAAATCCCATGCTCTGAGTCTCCCTACAAGCAAGACTTCGTTTCAGGTAAGGGCAGTCACTTTTCTGCTCAAAGGAACTAGATCGTTCACAAAGCTCACACGTTTCTCATCTTAACTAACAACCATTGGATGTTAGAGGACCAGTGCATTGTATCTGTTTCAGTAGAAGATTTCAAATGCATATAGGCCGTATGTTAGGAAACACCGTTCTTTTGTTCTGGGCACACTCAGATTTCCTGCTATATTAGAGAATCTAGAAAGCAAGAGCGTGTTTCTTGCTCTAAAGCAGAGTGTGATCCATGGATGAGAACTATGCTGTATGTTTCCCTTAAGAAATGGAGTTAAATCCCAGACTCTGTGTCTTCCTACAGGCAAGACTTCGTTTCAGGTAAGGGCAGTCACTTTTCAGCTCAAACGAACTACATCATTCACGAAGCTCACACGTTTCTCATCTTAACAGACAAGCATTGGATTTTAGAGGACCAGTGCTTTGTATCAGTTTCAGATGCAGAGTTGGACTATATAATGTCTGTAAGTGTAGGAAACACAGTTCTTTTGTTCTCAGCACACTCACGTTTCCTGCTGTCTTAGAGAATCTAGAAAGCAAGAGCGTGCTTCTTGTTCCAAAGCAGAGTGTGATCAATGGATGATTACACTGCTGTGTGTTTTACTTCAGAAATGGAGTTAAATCCCAGGCTCTGAGTCTTCCTACAAGCAAGACTTCAATTCACGTAAGGGCAGTCACTTTTCTGCTCAAACGAACTACATATTTCACGAAGCTCACACGTTTCTCATCTTAACTGACAAGAATTGGATGTAAGATGGTCAGTGCTTTGTATCAGTTTCAGAAGCAGATTTGGACTACATATGGTCCATTTGTGTAGGAAACACCCTTCTTTTGTTCTGGGCACACTCAGATTTCCTGCTGTATTAGAGACTCTAGAAAGCAAGAGTGTGCTTCTCGCTCTAAAGCAGAGTTTGATCCATAAATGAGAACTATGCTGTGTGTTTCCCATCAGATATGGACTTAAATCCCAGGCTCTGTGTCTTACTACAAGCAAGACTTCGTTTCAGGTAAGGGCAGTCACTTTTCTGCTCAAACGAACTACATCTTTCACGAAGCTCACACGTTTCTCATCTTAACAGACAAGTATTGGATGTTAGAGGACCAGTGCATTCTGTCAGTTTCAGAAGAAGATTTGGATTACATATTGTCCTTATGTGTAGGAAACACCGTTCTTTTGTTCTGGGCACACTCAGAATTCCTGCTGTATTAGAGACTCTATAAAGCAAGAGTGTGCATCTCGCTCTAAAGCAGAGTGTGATCCATGGATGAGAACTGTGCTGTGTGTTTCACTTCAGAAATGGAGTTAAATCTCAGGCTCTGAGTCTTCCTACAAGCAAGACTTCGTTTCAGGTAAGGGCAGTCACTTTTCAGCTCAAAGGAACTACATCGTTCACTGAGCTCACACGTTTCTCATCTTAACAGACAAGCATTGGATGTTAGAGGACCAGTCCTTTGTATCAGTTTCAGAAGCAGAGTTGGACTAGATATGGTATGTATGTGTAGGAAACACCGTTCTTTTGTTCTCAGCACACTCACGTTTCCTGCTGTCTTAGAGACTCTAGAAAGCAAGAGCGTGCTTCTTGTTCTAAAGCAGAGTGTGATCAATGAATGAGACAATGCTGTGTGTTTCACTTCAGAAATGGAGTTAAATCCCATGCTCTGAGTCTCCCTACAAGCAAGACTTCGTTTCAGGTAAGGGCAGTCACTTTCTGCTCAAAGGAACTAGATCGTTCACGAAGCTCACACATTTCTCATCTTAACTGACAACCATTGGATGTTAGAGGACCAGTGCATTGTATCAGTTTCAGAAGAAGATTTCAAATACATATAGACCGTATGTTAGGAAACACCGTTCTTTTGTTCTGGGCACACTCAGATTTCCTGCTATGTTAGAGAATCTAGAAAGCAAGAGCGTGTTTCTTGCTCTAAAGCAGAGTGTGATCCATGGATGAGAACTATGCTGTATGTTTCCCTTAAGAAATGGAGTTAAATCCCAGACTCTGTGTCTTCCTACAGGCAAGACTTCGTTTCAGGTAAGGGCAGTCACTTTTCAGCTCAAACGAACTACATCATTCACGAAGCTCACACCTTTCTCATCTTAACAGACAAGCATTGGATTTTAGAGGACCAGTGCTTTTTATCAGTTTCAGATGCAGAGTTGGACTATATAATGTCTGTAAGTGTAGGAAACACAGTTCTGTTGTTCTCAGCACACTCACGTTTCCTGCTGTCTTAGAGAATCTAGAAAGCAAGAGCGTGCTTCTTGTTCTAAAGCAGAGTGTGATCAATGGATGATTACACTGCTGTGTGTTTTACTTCAGAAATGGAGTTAAATCCCAGGCTCTGAGTCTTCCTACAAGCAAGACTTCAATTCACGTAAGGGCAGTCACTTTTCTGTTCAAACGAACTACATATTTCACGAAGCTCACATGTTTCTCATCTTAACTGACAAGAATTGGATGTAAGATGGTCAGTGCTTTGTATCAGTTTCAGAAGCAGATTTGGACTACATATGGTCCATTTGTGTAGGAAACACCCTTCTTTTGTTCTGGGCACACTCAGATTTCCTGCTGTATTAGAGACTCTAGAAAGCAAGAGTGTGCTTCTCGCTCTAAAGCAGAGTGTGATCCATGGATGAGAACTATGCTGTGTGTTTCCCATCAGATATGGACTTAAATCCCAGGCTTTTGTCTTACTACAAGCAAGACTTCGTTTCAGGTAAGGGCAGTCACTTTTCTGCTCAAACGAACTACATCTTTCACGAAGCTCACACGTTTCTCATCTTAACAGACAAGCATTGGATGTTAGAGGACCAGTGCATTCTGTCAGTTTCAGAAGAAGATTTGGATTACATATTGTCCGTATGTGTAGGAAACACCGTTCTTTTGTTCTGGGCACACTCAGATTTCCTGCTGTATTAGAGACTCTATAAAGCAAGAGTGTGCATCTCGCTCTAAAGCAGAGTGTGATCCATGGATGAGAACTGTGCTGTGTGTTTCACTTCAGAAATGGAGTTAAATCTCAGGCTCTGAGTCTTCCTACAAGCAAGACTTCATTTCAGGTAAGGGCAGTCACTTTTCAGCTCAAAGGAACTACATCGTTCACTGAGCTCACACGTTTCTCATCTTAACAGACAAGCATTGGATGTTAGAGGACCAGTCCTTTGTATCAGTTTCAGAAGCAGAGTTGGACTAGATATGGTACGTATGTGTAGGAAACACCGTTCTTTTGTTCTCAGCACACTCACGTTTCCTGCTGTCTTAGAGACTCTAGATAGCAAGATCGTGCTTCTTGTTCCAAAGCAGAGTGTGATCAATGAATGAGACAATGCTGTGTGTTTCACTTCAGAAATGGAGTTAAATCCCATGCTCTGAGTCTCCCTACAAGCAAGACTTCGTTTCAGGTAAGGGCAGTCACTTTTCTGCTCAAAGGAACTAGATCGTTCACAAAGCTCACACGTTTCTCATCTTAAATAACAACCATTGGATGTTAGAGGACCAGTGCATTGTATCTGTTTCAGTAGAAGATTTCAAATGCATATAGGCCGTATGTTAGGAAACACCGTTCTTTTGTTCTGGGCACACTCAGATTTCCTGCTATATTAGAGAATCTAGAAAGCAAGAGCGTGCTTCTTGCTCTAAAGCAGAGTGTGATCCATGGATGAGAACTATGCTGTATGTTTCCCTTCAGAAATGGAGTTAAATCCCAGACTCTGTGTCTTCCTACAGGCAAGACTTCGTTTCAGGTAAGGGCAGTCACTTTTCAGCTCAAACGAACTACATCATTCACGAAGCTCACACGTTTCTCATCTTAACAGACAAGCATTGGATTTTAGAGGACCAGTGCTTTGTATCAGTTTCAGATGCAGAGTTGGACTATATAATGTCTGTAAGTGTAGGAAAACCGTTCATTGTTCTCAGCACACTCACGTTTCCTGCTGTCTTAGAGAATCTAGAAAGCAAGAGCGTGCCTCTTGTTCCAAAGCAGAGTGTGATCAATGGATGATTACACTGCTGTGTGTTTTACTTCAGAAATGGAATTAAATCCCAGGCTCTGAGTCTTCCTACAAGCAAGACTTCAATTCACGTAAGGGCAGTCACTTTTCTGCTCAAACGAACTACATATTTCACGAAGCTCACATGTTTCTCATCTTAACTGACAGGAATTGGATGTAAGATGGTCAGTGCTTTGTATCAGTTTCAGAAGCAGATTTGGACTACATATGGTCCATTTGTGTAGGAAACACCCTTCTTTTGTTCTGGGCACACTCAGATTTCCTGCTGTATTAGAGACTCTAGAAAGCAAGAGTGTGCTTCTCGCTCTAAAGCAGAGTGTGATCCATGGATGAGAACTATGGTGTGTGTTTCCCATCAGATATGGACTTAAATCCCAGGCTCTGTGTCTTACTACAAGCAAGACTTCGTTTCAGGTAAGGGCAGTCACTTTTCTGCTCAAACGAACTACATCTTTCACGAAGCTCACACGTTTCTCATCTTAACAGACAAGTATTGGATGTTAGAGGACCAGTGCATTCTGTCAGTTTCAGAAGAAGATTTGGATTACATATTGTCCTTATGTGTAGGAAACACCATTCTTTTGTTCTGGGCACACTCAGAATTCCTGCTGTATTAGAGACTCTATAAAGCAAGAGTGTGCATCTCGCTCTAAAGCAGAGTGTGATCCATGGATGAGAACTGTGCTGTGTGTTTCACTTCAGAAATGGAGTTAAATCTCAGGCTCTGAGTCTTCCTACAAGCAAGACTTCGTTTCAGGTAAGGGCAGTCACTTTTCAGCTCAAAGGAACTACATCGTTCACTGAGCTCACACGTTTCTCATCTTAACAGACAAGCATTGGATGTTAGAGGACCAGTCCTTTGTATCAGTTTCAGAAGCAGAGTTGGACTAGATATGGTACGTATGTGTAGGAAACACCGTTCTT
This sequence comes from Onychomys leucogaster, assembly GCA_949786385.1. Taxonomy (NCBI): domain Eukaryota; kingdom Metazoa; phylum Chordata; class Mammalia; order Rodentia; family Cricetidae; genus Onychomys; species Onychomys leucogaster. Next base: position 237,617 of record CATKUP010000345.1, read on the forward strand.
TTGTTCTCAGCACACTCACGTTTCCTGCTGTCTTAGAGACTCTAGAAAGCAAGAGCGTGCTTCTTGTTCTAAAGCAGAGTGTGATCAATGAATGAGACAATGCTGTGTGTTTCACTTCAGAAATGGAGTTAAATCCCATGCTCTGAGTCTCCCTACAAGCAAGACTTCGTTTCAGGTAAGGGCAGTCACTTTTTGCTCAAAGGAACTAGATCGTTCACGAAGCTCACACGTTTCTCATCTTAACTAACAACCATTGGATGTTAGAGGACCAGTGCATTGTATCAGTTTCAGAAGAAGATTTCAAATACATATAGACTGTATGTTAGGAAACACCGTTCTTTTGTTCTGGGCACACTCAGATTTCCTGCTATATTAGAGAATCTAGAAAGCAAGAGCGTGCTTCTTGCTCTAAAGCAGAGTGTGATCCATGGATGAGAACTATGCTGTATGTTTCCCTTCAGAAATGGAGTTAAATCCCAGACTCTGTGTCTTCCTACAGGCAAGACTTCGTTTCAGGTAAGGGCAGTCACTTTTCAGCTCAAACGAACTACATCATTCACGAAGCTCACACGTTTCTCATCTTAACAGACAAGCATTGGATTTTAGAGGACCAGTGCTTTGTATCAGTTTCAGATGCAGAGTTGGACTATATAATGTCTGTAAGTGTAGGAAAACCGTTCATTATTCTCAGCACACTCACGTTTCCTGCTGTCTTAGAGAATCTAGAAAGCAAGAGCGTGCCTCTTGTTCCAAAGCAGAGTGTGATCAATGGATGATTACACTGCTGTGTGTTTTACTTCAGAAATGGAATTAAATCCCAGGCTCTGAGTCTTCCTACAAGCAAGACTTCAACTCACGTAAGGGCAGTCACTTTTCTGCTCAAACGAACTACATATTTCACGAAGCTCACATGTTTCTCATCTTAACTGACAGGAATTGGATGTAAGATGGTCAGTGCTTTGTATCAGTTTCAGAAGCAGATTTGGACTACATATGGTCCATTTGTGTAGGAAACACCCTTCTTTTGTTCTGGGCACACTCAGATTTCCTGCTGTATTAGAGACTCTAGAAAGCAAGAGTGTGCTTCTCGCTCTAAAGCAGAGTGTGATCCATGGATGAGAACTATGGTGTGTGTTTCCCATCAGATATGGACTTAAATCCCAGGCTCTGTGTCTTACTACAAGCAAGACTTCGTTTCAGGTAAGGGCAGTCACTTTTCTGCTCAAACGAACTACATCTTTCACGAAGCTCACACGTTTCTCATCTTAACAGACAAGTATTGGATGTTAGAGGACCAGTGCATTCTGTCAGTTTCAGAAGAAGATTTGGATTACATATTGTCCTTATGTGTAGGAAACACCGTTCTTTTGTTCTGGGCACACTCAGAATTCCTGCTGTATTAGAGACTCTATAAAGCAAGAGTGTGCATCTCGCTCTAAAGCAGAGTGTGATCCATGGATGAGAACTGTGCTGTGTGTTTCACTTCAGAAATGGAGTTAAATCTCAGGCTCTGAGTCTTCCTACAAGCAAGACTTCGTTTCAGGTAAGGGCAGTCACTTTTCAGCTCAAAGGAACTACATCGTTCACTGAGCTCACACGTTTCTCATCTTAACAGACAAGCATTGGATGTTAGAGGACCAGTCCTTTGTATCAGTTTCAGAAGCAGAGTTGGACTAGATATGGTACGTATGTGTAGGAAACACCGTTCTTTTGTTCTCAGCACACTCACGTTTCCTCCTGTCTTAGAGACTCTAGAAAGCAAGAGCGTGCTTCTTGTTCTAAAGCAGAGTGTGATCAATGAATGAGACAATGCTGTGTGTTTCACTTCAGAAATGGAGTTAAATCCCATGCTCTGAGTCTCCCTACAAGCAAGACTTCGTTTCAGGTAAGGGCAGTCACTTTTTGCTCAAAGGAACTAGATCGTTCACGAAGCTCACACGTTTCTCATCTTAACTAACAACCATTGGATGTTAGAGGACCAGTGCATTGTATCAGTTTCAGAAGAAGATTTCAAATACATATAGACCGTATGTTAGGAAACACCGTTCTTTTGTTCTGGGCACACTCAGATTTCCTGCTATATTAGAGAATCTAGAAAGCAAGAGCGTGTTTCTTGCTCTAAAGCAGAGTGTGATCCATGGATGAGAACTATGCTGTATGTTTCCCTTAAGAAATGGAGTTAAATCCCAGACTCTGTGTCTTCCTACAGGCAAGACTTCGTTTCAGGTAAGGGCAGTCACTTTTCAGCTCAAACGAACTACATCATTCACGAAGCTCACACGTTTCTCATCTTAACAGACAAGCATTGGATTTTAGAGGACCAGTGCTTTGTATCAGTTTCAGATGCAGAGTTGGACTATATAATGTCTGTAAGTGTAGGAAACACAGTTCTTTTGTTCTCAGCACACTCACGTTTCCTGCTGTCTTAGAGAATCTAGAAAGCAAGAGCGTGCTTCTTGTTCCAAAGCAGAGTGTGATCAATGGATGATTACACTGCTGTGTGTTTTACTTCAGAAATGGAGTTAAATCCCAGGCTCTGAGTCTTCCTACAAGCAAGACTTCAATTCACGTAAGGGCAGTCACTTTTCTGTTCAAACGAACTACATATTTCACGAAGCTCACATGTTTCTCATCTTAACTGACAAGAATTGGATGTAAGATGGTCAGTGCTTTGTATCAGTTTCAGAAGCAGATTTGGACTACATATGGTCCATTTGTGTAGGAAACACCCTTCTTTTGTTCTGGCCACACTCAGATTTCCTGCTGTATTAGAGACTCTATAAAGCAAGAGTGTGCATCTCGCTCTAAAGCAGAGTGTGATCCATGGATGAGAACTGTGCTGTGTGTTTCACTTCAGAAATGGAGTTAAATCTCAGGCTCTGAGTCTTCCTACAAGCAAGACTTCGTTTCAGGTAAGGGCAGTCACTTTTCAGCTCAAAGGAACTACATCGTTCACTGAGCTCACACGTTTCTCATCTTAACAGACAAGCATTGGATGTTAGAGGACCAGTCCTTTGTATCAGTTTCAGAAGCAGAGTTGGACTAGATATGGTACGTATGTGTAGGAAACACCGTTCTTTTGTTCTCAGCACACTCACGTTTCCTGCTGTCTTAGAGACTCTAGAAAGCAAGATCGTGCTTCTTGTTCTAAAGCAGAGTGTGATCAATGAATGAGACAATGCTGTGTGTTTCACTTCAGAAATGGAGTTAAATCCCATGCTCTGAGTCTCCCTACAAGCAAGACTTCGTTTCAGGTAAGGGCAGTCACTTTTCTGCTCAAAGGAACTAGATCGTTCACGAAGCTCACACGTTTCTCATCTTAACTGACAAGCATTGGATTTTAGAGGACCAGTGCTTTGTATCAGTTTCAGATGCAGAGTTGGACTATATAATGTCCGTAATTGTAGGAAACACCCTTCTTTTGTTCTGGGCACACTCAGATTTCCTGCTATATTAGAGACTCTAGAATGCAAGAGTGTGCTTCTTGCTCTAAAGCAGAGTGTGATCCATGGATGAGAACTATGCTGTATGTTTCCCTTCAGAAATGGAGTTAAATCCCAGACTCTGTGTCTTCCTACAGGCAAGACTTCGTTTCAGGTAAGGGCAGTCACTTTTCAGCTCAAACGAACTACATCATTCACGAAGCTCACACGTTTCTCATCTTAACCGACAAGCATTGGATTTTAGAGGACCAGTGCTTTGTATCAGTTTCAGATGCAGAGTTGGACTATATAATGTCTGTAAGTGTAGGAAAACCGTTCTTTTGTTCTCAGCACACTCACGTTTCCTGCTGTCTTAGAGAATCTAGAAAACAAGAGCGTGCTTCTTGTTCTAAGGCAGAGTGTGATCAATGGATGATTACACTGCTGTGTGTTTTACTTCAGAAATGGAGTTAAATCCCAGGCTCTGAGTCTTGTTACAAGCAAGACTTCAATTCACGTAAGGGCAGTCACTTTTCTGCTCAAACGAACTACATATTTCAGGAAGCTCACACGTTTCTCATCTTAACTGACAAGCATTGGATGTAAGATGGTCAGTGCTTTGTATCAGTTTCAGAAGCAGATTTGGACTACATATGGTTATTTGTGTAGGAAACACCCTTCCTTTGTTCTGGGCACACTCAGATTTCCTGCTGTATTAGAGACTCTATAAAGCAAGAGTGTGCTTCTCGCTCTAAAGCAGAGTGTGATCCATGGATGAGAACTGTGCTGTGTGTTTCACTTCAGAAATGGAGTTAAATCTCAGGCTCTGAGTCTTCCTACAAGCAAGACTTCGTTTCAGGTAAGGGCAGTCACTTTTCAGCTCAAAGGAACTACATCGTTCACTGAGCTCACACGTTTCTCATCTTAACAGACAAGCATTGGATGTTAGAGGACCAGTCCTTTGTATCAGTTTCAGAAGCAGAGTTGGACTAGATATGGTACGTATGTGTAGGAAACACCGTTCTTTTGTTCTCAGCACACTCACGTTTCCTGCTGTCTTAGAGACTCTAGAAAGCAAGAGCGTGCTTCTTGTTCTAAAGCAGAGTGTGATCAATGAATGAGACAATGCTGTGTGTTTCACTTCAGAAATGGAGTTAAATCCCATGCTCTGAGTCTCCCTACAAGCAAGACTTCGTTTCAGGTAAGGGCAGTCACTTTTCTGCTCAAAGGAACTAGATCGTTCACGAAGCTCACACGTTTCTCATCTTAACTGACAAGCATTGGATTTTAGAGGACCAGTGCTTTGTATCAGTTTCAGATGCAGAGTTGGACTATATAATGTCCGTAATTGTAGGAAACACCCTTCTTTTGTTCTGGGCACACTCAGATTTCCTGCTGTATTAGAGACTCTAGAAAGCAAGAGTGTGCTTCTTGCTCTAAAGCAGAGTGTGATCCATGGATGAGAACTATGCTGTGTGTTTCCCTTTAGAAATGGACTTAAATCCCAGGCTCTGTGTCTTACTAAAAGCAAAACTTCGTTTCAGGTAAGGGCAGTCACTTTTCAGTTCAAAGGAACTACATCATTCACTAAGCTCACACGTTTCTCATCTTAACTGACAAGCATTGGATGTTAGAGGACCAGTGCTTTGTATCACTTTCAGAAGCAGAGTTGGAATAGATATGGTCTGTATGTGTAGGAAACACCGTTCTTTTGTTCTCAGCACACTCACGTTTCCTGCTGTCTTAGAGACTCTAGAAAGCACGATCGTGCTTCTTGTTCTAAAGCAGAGTGTGATCAATGGATGCGAACACTGCTGTGTGTTTCACTTCAGAAATGGAGTTAAATCCCATGCTCTGAGTCTTCCTACAAGCAAGACTTCGTTTCAGGTAAGGGCAGTCACTTTTCTGCTCAAACGAACTACATCTTTCACGAAGCTCACACGTTTCTCATCTTAACAGACAAGCATTGGATGTTAGAGGACCAGTGCATTCTATCAGTTTCAGTAGAAGATTTGGATTACATATTGTCCTTATGTGTAAGAAACACCGTTCTTTTGTTCTTGGCACACTCAGATTTCCTGCTGTATTAGAGACTCTATAAAGCAAGAGTGTGCTTCTCGCTCTAAAGCAGAGTGTGATCCATGGATGAGAACTGTGATGTGTGTTTCACTTCAGAAATGGAGTTAAATCTCAGTCTCTGAGTCTTCCTACAAGCAAGACTTCGTTTCAGGTAAGGGCAGTCACTTTTCAGCTCAAAGGAACTACATCGTTCACGGAGCTCACACGTTTCTCATCTTAATAGACAAGCATTGGATGTTAGAGGACCAGTCCTTTGTATCAGTTTCAGAAGCAGAGTTGGACTAGATATGGTACGTATGTGCAGGAAACACCGTTCTTTTCTTCTCAGCACACTCACGTTTCCTGCTGTCTTAGAGACTCTAGAAAGCAAGAGCGTGATTCTTGTTCTAAAGCAGAGTGTGATCAATGAATGAGACAATGCTGTGTGTTTCACTTCAGAAAAGGAGTTAAATCCCATGCTCTGAGTCTCCCTACAAGCAAGACTTCGTTTCAGGTAAGGGCGGTCACTTTTCTGCTCAAAGGAACTAGATCCTTCACAAAGCTCACACGTTTCTCATCTTAACTGACAACCATTTGATGTTAGAGGACCAGTGCATTGTATCAGTTTCAGAAGAAGATTTGGAATACATATAGTCCGTATGTGGAGGAAACACCATTCTTTGGTTCTGGGCACACTCAGATTTCCTGCTATATTAGAGAATCTAGAAAGCAAGAGCGTGTTTCTTGCTCTAAAGCAGAGTGTGATCCATGGATGAGAACTATGCTGTATGTTTCCCTTAAGAAATGGAGTTAAATCCCAGACTCTGTGTCTTCCTACAGGCAAGACTTCGTTTCAGGTAAGGGCAGTCACTTTTCAGCTCAAACGACCTACATCATTCACGAAGCTCACACGTTTCTCATCTTAACAGACAAGCATTGGATTTTAGAGGACCAGTGCTTTGTATCAGTTTCAGATGCAGAGTTGGACTATATAATGTCTGTAAGTGTAGGAAACACAGTTCTTTTGTTCTCAGCACACTCACATTTCCTGCTGTCTTAGAGAATCTAGAAAGCAAGAGCGTGCTTCTTGTTCCAAAGCAGAGTGTGATCAATGGATGATTACACTGCTGTGTGTTTTACTTCAGAAATGGAGTTAAATCCCAGGCTCTGAGTCTTCCTACAAGCAAGACTTCAATTCACGTAAGGGCAGTCACTTTTCTGCTCAAACGAACTACATATTTCACGAAGCTCACACGTTTCTCATCTTAACTGACAAGAATTGGATGTAAGATGGTCAGTGCTTTGTATCAGTTTCAGAAGCAGATTTGGACTACATATGGTCCATTTGTGTAGGAAACACCCTTCTTTTGTTCTGGGCACACTCAGATTTCCTGCTGTATTAGAGACTCTAGAAAGCAAGAGTGTGCTTCTCGCTCTAAAGCAGAGTGTGATCCATGGATGAGAACTATGCTGTGTGTTTCCCATCAGATATGGACTTCAATCCCAGGCTCTGTGTCTTACTACAAGCAAGACTTCGTTTCAGGTAAGGGCAGTCACTTTTCTGCTCAAACGAACTACATCTTTCACGAAGCTCACATGTTTCTCATCTTAACAGACAAGCATTGGATGTTAGAGGACCAGTGCATTCTGTCAGTTTCAGAAGAAGATTTGGATTACATATTGTCCTTATGTGTAGGAAACACCGTTCTTTTGTTCTGGGCACACTCAGATTTCCTGCTGTATTAGAGACTCTATAAAGCAAGAGTGTGCATCTCGCTCTAAAGCAGAGTGTGATCCATGGATGAGAACTGTGCTGTGTGTTTCACTTCAGAAATGGAGTTAAATCTCAGGCTCTGAGTCTTCCTACAAGCAAGACTTCGTTTCAGGTAAGGGCAGTCACTTTTCAGCTCAAAGGAACTACATCGTTCACTGAGCTCACACGTTTCTCATCTTAACAGACAAGCATTGGATGTTAGAGGACCAGTCCTTTGTATCAGTTTCAGAAGCAGAGTTGGACTAGATATGGTACGTATGTGTAGGAAACACTGTTCTTTTGTTCTCAGCACACTCACATTTCCTGCTGTCTTAGAGACTCTAGAAAGCAAGAGCGTGCTTCTTGTTCTAAAGCAGAGTGTGATCAATGAATGAGACAATGCTGTGTGTTTCACTTCAGAAATGGAGTTAAATCCCATGCTCTGAGTCTCCCTACAAGCAAGACTACGTTTCAGGTAAGGGCAGTCACTTTTCTGCTCAAAGGAACTAGATCGTTCACAAAGCTCACACGTTTCTCATCTTAACTAACAACCATTGGAAGTTAGAGGACCAGTGCATTGTATCTGTTTCAGTAGAAGATTTCAAATGCATATAGGCCGTATGTTAGGAAACACCGTTCTTTTGTTCTGGGCACACTCAGATTTCCTGCTATATTAGAGAATCTAGAAAGCAAGAGCGTGCTTCTTGCTCTAAAGCAGAGTGTGATCCATGGATGAGAACTATGCTGTATGTTTCCCTTCAGAAATGGAGTTAAATCCCAGACTCTGTGTCTTCCTACAGGCAAGACTTCGTTTCAGGTAAGGGCAGTCACTTTTCTGCTCAAACGAACTACATCTTTCACGAAGCTCACACGTTTCTCATCTTAACAGACAAGCATTGGATGTTAGAGGACCAGTGCATTCTATCAGTTTCAGTAGAAGATTTGGATTACATATTGTCCTTATGTGTAAGAAACACCGTTCTTTTGTTCTTGGCACACTCAGATTTCCTGCTGTATTAGAGACTCTATAAAGCAAGAGTGTGCTTCTCGCTCTAAAGCAGAGTGTGATCCATGGATGAGAACTGTGCTGTGTGTTTCACTTGAGAAATGGAGTTAAATCTCAGGCTCTGAGTCTTCCTACAAGCAAGACTTCGTTTCAGGTAAGGGCAGTCACTTTTCAGCTCAAAGGAACTACATCGTTCACGGAGCTCACACGTTTCTCATCTTAATAGACAAGCATTGGATGTTAGAGGACCAGTCCTTTGTATCAGTTTCAGAAGCAGAGTTGGACTAGATATGGTCCGTATGTGCAGGAAACACCGTTCTTTTCTTCTCAGCACACTCACGTTTCCTGCTGTCTTAGAGACTCTAGAAAGCAAGAGCGTGATTCTTGTTCTAAAGCAGAGTGTGATCAATGAATGAGACAATGCTCTGTGTTTCACTTCAGAAATGGAGTTAAATCCCATGCTCTGAGTCTCCCTATAAGCAAGACTTCGTTTCAGGTAAGGGCGGTCACTTTTCTGCTCAAAGGAACTAGATCCTTCACGAAGCTCACACGTTTCTCATCTTATCTGACAACCATTTGATGTTAGAGGACCAGTGCATTGTATCAGTTTCAGAAGAAGATTTGGAATACATATAGTCCGTATGTGGAGGAAACACCATTCTTTTGTACTGGGCACACTCAGATTTCCTCCTATATTAGAGAATCTAGAAAGCAAGAGCGTGTTTCTTGCTCTAAAGCAGAGTGTGATCCATGGATGAGAACTATGCTGTATGTTTCCCTTAAGAAATGGAGTTAAATCCCAGACTCTGTGTCTTCCTACAGGCAAGACTTCGTTTCAGGTAAGGGCAGTCACTTTTCAGCTCAAACGAACTACATCATTCACGAAGCTCACACGTTTCTCATCTTAACAGACAAGCATTGGATTTTAGAGGACCAGTGCTTTGTATCAGTTTCAGATGCAGAGTTGGACTATATAATGTCTGTAAGTGTAGGAAACACAGTTCTTTTGTTCTCAGCACACTCACGTTTCCTGCTGTCTTAGAGAATCTAGAAAGCAAGAGCGTGCTTCTTGTTCCAAAGCAGAGTGTGATCAATGGATGATTACACTGCTGTGTGTTTTACTTCAGAAATGGAGTTAAATCCCAGGCTCTGAGTCTTCCTACAAGCAAGACTTCAATTCACGTAAGGACAGTCACTTTTCTGCTCAAACGAACTACATATTTCACGAAGCTCACACGTTTCTCATCTTAACTGACAAGAATTGGATGTAAGATGGTCAGTGCTTTGTATCAGTTTCAGAAGCAGATTTGGACTACATATGGTCCATTTGTGTAGGAAACACCCTTCTTTTGTTCTGGCCACACTCAGATTTCCTGCTGTATTAGAGACTCTAGAAAGCAAGAGTGTGCTTCTCGCTCTAAAGCAGAGTGTGATCCATGGATGAGAACTATGCTGTGTGTTTCCCATCAGATATGGACTTAAATCCCAGGCTCTGTGTCTTACTAAAAGCAAGACTTCGTTTCAGGTAAGGGCAGTCACTTTTCTGCTCAAACGAACTACATCTTTCACGAAGCTCACACGTTTCTCATCTTAACAGACAAGCATTGGATGTTAGAGGACGAGTGCATTCTGTCAGTTTCAGAAGAAGATTTGGATTACATATTGTCCTTATGTGTAGGAAACACCGTTCTTTTGTTCTGGGCACACTCAGATTTCCTGCTGTATTAGAGACTCTATAAAGCAAGAGTGTGCATCTCGCTCTAAAGCAGAGTGTGATCCATGGATGAGAACTGTGCTGTGTGTTTCACTTCAGAAATGGAGTTAAATCTCAGGCTCTGAGTCTTCCTACAAGCAAGACTTCGTTTCAGGTAAGGGCAGTCACTTTTCAGCTCAAAGGAACTACATCGTTCACTGAGCTCACACGTTTCTCATCTTAACAGACAAGCATTGGATGTTAGAGGACCAGTCCTTTGTATCAGTTTCAGAAGCAGAGTTGGACTAGATATGGTACGTATGTGTAGGAAACACCGTTCTTTTGTTCTCAGCACACTCACGTTTCCTGCTGTCTTAGAGACTCTAGAAAGCAAGAGCGTGCTTCTTGTTCTAAAGCAGAGTGTGATCAATGAATGAGACAATGCTGTGTGTTTCACTTCAGAAATGGAGTTAAATCCCATGCTCTGAGTCTCCCTACAAGCAAGACTTCGTTTCAGGTAATGGCAGTCACTTTTCTGCTCAAAGGAACTAGATCGTTCACAAAGCTCACACGTTTCTCATCTTAACTAACAACCATTGGATGTTAGAGGACCAGTGCATTGTATCTGTTTCACTAGAAGATTTCAAATGCATATAGGCCGTATGTTAGGAAACACCGTTCTTTTGTTCTGGGCACACTCAGATTTCCTGCTATATTAGAGAATCTAGAAAGCAAGAGCGTGCTTCTTGCTCTAAAGCAGAGTGTGATCCATGGATGAGAACTATGCTGTATGTTTCCCTTAAGAAATGGAGTTAAATCCCAGACTCTGTATCTTCCTACAGGCAAGACTTCGTTTCAGGTAAGGGCAGTCACTTTTCAGCTCAAAGGAACTACATCTTTCTCGAAGCTCACACGTTTCTCATCTTAACAGACAAGCATTGGATGTTAGAGGACCAGTCCTTTGTATCAGTTTCAGAAGCAGAGTTGGACTAGATATGGTACGTATGTGCAGGAAACACCGTTCTTTTCTTCTCAGCACACTCACGTTTCCTGCTGTCTTAGAGACTCTAGAAAGCAAGAGCGTGATTCTTGTTCTAAAGCAGAGTGTGATCAATGAATGAGACAATGCTGTGTGTTTCACTTCAGAAAAGGAGTTAAATCCCATGCTCTGAGTCTCCCTACAAGCAAGACTTCGTTTCAGGTAAGGGCGGTCACTTTTCTGCTCAAAGGAACTAGATCCTTCACAAAGCTCACACGTTTCTCATCTTAACTGACAACCATTTGATGTTAGAGGACCAGTGCATTGTATCAGTTTCAGAAGAAGATTTGGAATACATATAGTCCGTATGTGGAGGAAACACCATTCTTTGGTTCTGGGCACACTCAGATTTCCTGCTATATTAGAGAATCTAGAAAGCAAGAGCGTGTTTCTTGCTCTAAAGCAGAGTGTGATCCATGGATGAGAACTATGCTGTATGTTTCCCTTAAGAAATGGAGTTAAATCCCAGACTCTGTGTCTTCCTACAGGCAAGACTTCATTTCAGGTAAGGGCAGTCACTTTTCAGCTCAAACGACCTACATCATTCACGAAGCTCACACGTTTCTCATCTTAACAGACAAGCATTGGATTTTAGAGGACCAGTGCTTTGTATCAGTTTCAGATGCAGAGTTGGACTATATAATGTCTGTAAGTGTAGGAAACACAGTTCTTTTGTTCTCAGCACACTCACATTTCCTGCTGTCTTAGAGAATCTAGAAAGCAAGAGCGTGCTTCTTGTTCCAAAGCAGAGTGTGATCAATGGATGATTACACTGCTGTGTGTTTTACTTCAGAAATGGAGTTAAATCCCAGGCTCTGAGTCTTCCTACAAGCAAGACTTCAATTCACGTAAGGGCAGTCACTTTTCTGCTCAAACGAACTACATATTTCACGAAGCTCACACGTTTCTCATCTTAACTGACAAGAATTGGATGTAAGATGGTCAGTGCTTTGTATCAGTTTCAGAAGCAGATTTGGACTACATATGGTCCATTTGTGTAGGAAACACCCTTCTTTTGTTCTGGGCACACTCAGATTTCCTGCTGTATTAGAGACTCTAGAAAGCAAGAGTGTGCTTCTCGCTCTAAAGCAGAGTGTGATCCATGGATGAGAACTATGCTGTGTGTTTCCCATCAGATATGGACTTCAATCCCAGGCTCTGTGTCTTACTACAAGCAAGACTTCGTTTCAGGTAAGGGCAGTCACTTTTCTGCTCAAACGAACTACATCTTTCACGAAGCTCACATGTTTCTCATCTTAACAGACAAGCATTGGATGTTAGAGGACCAGTGCATTCTGTCAGTTTCAGAAGAAGATTTGGATTACATATTGTCCTTATGTGTAGGAAACACCGTTCTTTTGTTCTGGGCACACTCAGATTTCCTGCTGTATTAGAGACTCTATAAAGCAAGAGTGTGCATCTCGCTCTAAAGCAGAGTGTGATCCATGGATGAGAACTGTGCTGTGTGTTTCACTTCAGAAATGGAGTTAAATCTCAGGCTCTGAGTCTTCCTACAAGCAAGACTTCGTTTCAGGTAAGGGCAGTCACTTTTCAGCTCAAAGGAACTACATCGTTCACTGAGCTCACACGTTTCTCATCTTAACAGACAAGCATTGGATGTTAGAGGACCAGTCCTTTGTATCAGTTTCAGAAGCAGAGTTGGACTAGATATGGTACGTATGTGTAGGAAACACCGTTCTTTTGTTCTCAGCACACTCACGTTTCCTGCTGTCTTAGAGACTCTAGAAAGCAAGATCGTGCTTCTTGTTCTAAAGCAGAGTGTGATCAATGAATGAGACAATGCTGTGTGTTTCACTTCAGAAATGGAGTTAAATCCCATGCTCTGAGTCTCCCTACAAGCAAGACTTCGTTTCAGGTAATGGCAGTCACTTTTCTGCTCAAAGGAACTAGATCGTTCACAAAGCTCACACGTTTCTCATCTTAACTAACAACCATTGGATGTTAGAGGACCAGTGCATTGTATCTGTTTCACTAGAAGATTTCAAATGCATATAGGCCGTATGTTAGGAAACACCGTTCTTTTGTTCTGGGCACACTCAGATTTCCTGCTATATTAGAGAATCTAGAAAGCAAGAGCGTGCTTCTTGCTCTAAAGCAGAGTGTGATCCATGGATGAGAACTATGCTGTATGTTTCCCTTAAGAAATGGAGTTAAATCCCAGACTCTGTATCTTCCTACAGGCAAGACTTCGTTTCAGGTAAGGGCAGTCACTTTTCAGCTCAAAGGAACTACATCTTTCTCGAAGCTCACACGTTTCTCATCTTAACAGACAAGCATTGGATGTTAGAGGACCAGTCCTTTGTATCAGTTTCAGAAGCAGAGTTGGACTAGATATGGTACGTATGTGCAGGAAACACCGTTCTTTTCTTCTCAGCACACTCACGTTTCCTGCTGTCTTAGAGACTCTAGAAAGCAAGAGCGTGATTCTTGTTCTAAAGCAGAGTGTGATCAATGAATGAGACAATGCTGTGTGTTTCACTTCAGAAAAGGAGTTAAATCCCATGCTCTGAGTCTCCCTACAAGCAAGACTTCGTTTCAGGTAAGGGCGGTCACTTTTCTGCTCAAAGGAACTAGATCCTTCACAAAGCTCACACGTTTCTCATCTTAACTGACAACCATTTGATGTTAGAGGACCAGTGCATTGTATCAGTTTCAGAAGAAGATTTGGAATACATATAGTCCGTATGTGGAGGAAACACCATTCTTTGGTTCTGGGCACACTCAGATTTCCTGCTATATTAGAGAATCTAGAAAGCAAGAGCGTGTTTCTTGCTCTAAAGCAGAGTGTGATCCATGGATGAGAACTATGCTGTATGTTTCCCTTAAGAAATGGAGTTAAATCCCAGACTCTGTGTCTTCCTACAGGCAAGACTTCGTTTCAGGTAAGGGCAGTCACTTTTCAGCTCAAACGACCTACATCATTCACGAAGCTCACACGTTTCTCATCTTAACAGACAAGCATTGGATTTTAGAGGACCAGTGCTTTGTATCAGTTTCAGATGCAGAGTTGGACTATATAATGTCTGTAAGTGTAGGAAACACAGTTCTTTTGTTCTCAGCACACTCACATTTCCTGCTGTCTTAGAGAATCTAGAAAGCAAGAGCGTGCTTCTTGTTCCAAAGCAGAGTGTGATCAATGGATGATTACACTGCTGTGTGTTTTACTTCAGAAATGGAGTTAAATCCCAGGCTCTGAGTCTTCCTACAAGCAAGACTTCAATTCACGTAAGGGCAGTCACTTTTCTGCTCAAACGAACTACATATTTCACGAAGCTCACACGTTTCTCATCTTAACTGACAAGAATTGGATGTAAGATGGTCAGTGCTTTGTATCAGTTTCAGAAGCAGATTTGGACTACATATGGTCCATTTGTGTAGGAAACACCCTTCTTTTGTTCTGGGCACACTCAGATTTCCTGCTGTATTAGAGACTCTAGAAATCAAGAGTGTGCTTCTCGCTCTAAAGCAGAGTGTGATCCATGGATGAGAACTATGCTGTGTGTTTCCCATCAGATATGGACTTCAATCCCAGGCTCTGTGTCTTACTACAAGCAAGACTTCGTTTCAGGTAAGGGCAGTCACTTTTCTGCTCAAACGAACTACATCTTTCACGAAGCTCACATGTTTCTCATCTTAACAGACAAGCATTGGATGTTAGAGGACCAGTGCATTCTGTCAGTTTCAGAAGAAGATTTGGATTACATATTGTCCTTATGTGTAGGAAACACCGTTCTTTTGTTCTGGGCACACTCAGATTTCCTGCTGTATTAGAGACTCTATAAAGCAAGAGTGTGCATCTCGCTCTAAAGCAGAGTGTGATCCATGGATGAGAACTGTGCTGTGTGTTTCACTTCAGAAATGGAGTTAAATCTCAGGCTCTGAGTCTTCCTACAAGCAAGACTTCGTTTCAGGTAAGGGCAGTCACTTTTCAGCTCAAAGGAACTACATCGTTCACTGAGCTCACACGTTTCTCATCTTAACAGACAAGCATTGGATGTTAGAGGACCAGTCCTTTGTATCAGTTTCAGAAGAAGAGTTGGACTAGATATGGTACGTATGTGTAGGAAACACTGTTCTTTTGTTCTCAGCACACTCACATTTCCTGCTGTCTTAGAGACTCTAGAAAGCAAGAGCGTGCTTCTTGTTCTAAAGCAGAGTGTGATCAATGAATGAGACAATGCTGTGTGTTTCACTTCAGAAATGGAGTTAAATCCCATGCTCTGAGTCTCCCTACAAGCAAGACTTCGTTTCAGGTAAGGGCAGTCACTTTTCTGCTCAAAGGAACTAGATCGTTCACAAAGCTCACACGTTTCTCATCTTAACTAACAACCATTGGAAGTTAGAGGACCAGTGCATTGTATCTGTTTCAGTAGAAGATTTCAAATGCATATAGGCCGTATGTTAGGAAACACCGTTCTTTTGTTCTGGGCACACTCAGATTTCCTGCTATATTAGAGAATCTAGAAAGCAAGAGCGTGCTTCTTGCTCTAAAGCAGAGTGTGATCCATGGATGAGAACTATGCTGTATGTTTCCCTTCAGAAATGGAGTTAAATCCCAGACTCTGTGTCTTCCTACAGGCAAGACTTCGTTTCAGGTAAGGGCAGTCACTTTTCTGCTCAAACGAACTACATCTTTCACGAAGCTCACACGTTTCTCATCTTAACAGACAAGCATTGGATGTTAGAGGACCAGTGCATTCTATCAGTTTCAGTAGAAGATTTGGATTACATATTGTCCTTATGTGTAAGAAACACCGTTCTTTTGTTCTTGGCACACTCAGATTTCCTGCTGTATTAGAGACTCTATAAAGCAAGAGTGTGCTTCTCGCTCTAAAGCAGAGTGTGATCCATGGATGAGAACTGTGCTGTGTGTTTCACTTGAGAAATGGAGTTAAATCTCAGGCTCTGAGTCTTCCTACAAGAAAGACTTCGTTTCAGGTAAGGGCAGTCACTTTTCAGCTCAAAGGAACTACATCGTTCACGGAGCTCACACGTTTCTCATCTTAATAGACAAGCATTGGATGTTAGAGGACCAGTCCTTTGTATCAGTTTCAGAAGCAGAGTTGGACTAGATATGGTCCGTATGTGCAGGAAACACCGTTCTTTTCTTCTCAGCACACTCACGTTTCCTGCTGTCTTAGAGACTCTAGAAAGCAAGAGCGTGATTCTTGTTCTAAAGCAGAGTGTGATCAATGAATGAGACAATGCTCTGTGTTTCACTTCAGAAATGGAGTTAAATCCCATGCTCTGAGTCTCCCTACAAGCAAGACTTCGTTTCAGGTAAGGGCGGTCACTTTTCTGCTCAAAGGAACTAGATCCTTCACGAAGCTCACACGTTTCTCATCTTATCTGACAACCATTTGATGTTAGAGGACCAGTGCATTGTATCAGTTTCAGAAGAAGATTTGGAATACATATAGTCCGTATGTGGAGGAAACACCATTCTTTTGTACTGGGCACACTCAGATTTCCTCCTATATTAGAGAATCTAGAAAGCAAGAGCGTGTTTCTTGCTCTAAAGCAGAGTGTGATCCATGGATGAGAACTATGCTGTATGTTTCCCTTAAGAAATGGAGTTAAATCCCAGACTCTGTGTCTTCCTACAGGCAAGACTTCGTTTCAGGTAAGGGCAGTCACTTTTCAGCTCAAACGAACTACATCATTCACGAAGCTCACACGTTTCTCATCTTAACAGACAAGCATTGGATTTTAGAGGACCAGTGCTTTGTATCAGTTTCAGATGCAGAGTTGGACTATATAATGTCTGTAAGTGTAGGAAACACAGTTCTTTTGTTCTCAGCACACTCACGTTTCCTGCTGTCTTAGAGAATCTAGAAAGCAAGAGCGTGCTTCTTGTTCCAAAGCAGAGTGTGATCAATGGATGATTACACTGCTGTGTGTTTTACTTCAGAAATGGAGTTAAATCCCAGGCTCTGAGTCTTCCTACAAGCAAGACTTCAATTCACGTAAGGACAGTCACTTTTCTGCTCAAACGAACTACATATTTCACGAAGCTCACACGTTTCTCATCTTAACTGACAAGAATTGGATGTAAGATGGTCAGTGCTTTGTATCAGTTTCAGAAGCAGATTTGGACTACATATGGTCCATTTGTGTAGGAAACACCCTTCTTTTGTTCTGGGGACACTCAGATTTCCTGCTGTATTAGAGACTCTAGAAAGCAAGAGTGTGCTTCTCGCTCTAAAGCAGAGTGTGATCCATGGATGAGAACTATGCTGTGTGTTTCCCATCAGATATGGACTTAAATCCCAGGCTCTGTGTCTTACTAAAAGCAAGACTTCGTTTCAGGTAAGGGCAGTCACTTTTCTGCTCAAACGAACTACATCTTTCACGAAGCTCACACGTTTCTCATCTTAACAGACAAGCATTGGATGTTAGAGGACGAGTGCATTCTGTCAGTTTCAGAAGAAGATTTGGATTACATATTGTCCTTATGTGTAGGAAACACCGTTCTTTTGTTCTGGGCACACTCAGATTTCCTGCTGTATTAGAGACTCTATAAAGCAAGAGTGTGCATCTCGCTCTAAAGCAGAGTGTGATCCATGGATGAGAACTGTGCTGTGTGTTTCACTTCAGAAATGGAGTTAAATCTCAGGCTCTGAGTCTTCCTACAAGCAAGACTTCGTTTCAGGTAAGGGCAGTCACTTTTCAGCTCAAAGGAACTACATCGTTCACTGAGCTCACACGTTTCTCATCTTAACAGACAAGCATTGGATGTTAGAGGACCAGTCCTTTGTATCAGTTTCAGAAGCAGAGTTGGACTAGATATGGTACGTATGTGTAGGAAACACCGTTCTTTTGTTCTCAGCACACTCACGTTTCCTGCTGTCTTAGAGACTCTAGAAAGCAAGATCGTGCTTCTTGTTCTAAAGCAGAGTGTGATCAATGAATGAGACAATGCTGTGTGTTTCACTTCAGAAATGGAGTTAAATCCCATGCTCTGAGTCTCCCTACAAGCAAGACTTCGTTTCAGGTAATGGCAGTCACTTTTCGGCTCAAAGGAACTAGATCGTTCACAAAGCTCACACGTTTCTCATCTTAACTAACAACCATTGGATGTTAGAGGACCAGTGCATTGTATCTGTTTCACTAGAAGATTTCAAATGCATATAGGCCGTATGTTAGGAAACACCGTTCTTTTGTTCTGGGCACACTCAGATTTCCTGCTATATTAGAGAATCTAGAAAGCAAGAGCGTGCTTCTTGCTCTAAAGCAGAGTGTGATCCATGGATGAGAACTATGCTGTATGTTTCCCTTAAGAAATGGAGTTAAATCCCAGACTCTGTATCTTCCTACAGGCAAGACTTCGTTTCAGGTAAGGGCAGTCACTTTTCTGCTCAAACGAACTACATCTTTCTCGAAGCTCACACGTTTCTCATCTTAACAGACAAGCATTGGATGTTAGAGGACCAGTGCATTCTATCAGTTTCAGTAGAAGATTTGGATTACATATTGTCCTTATGTGTAAGAAACACCGTTCTTTTGTTCTGGGCACACTCAGATTTCCTGCTGTATTAGAGACTCTATAAAGCAAGAGTGTGCTTCTCGTTCTAAAGCAGAGTGTTATCCATGGATGAGAACTGTGCTGTGTGTTTCACTTCAGAAATGGAGTTAAATCTCAGGCTCTGAGTCTTCCTACAAGCAAGACTTCGTTTCAGGTAAGGGCAGTCACTTTTCAGCTCAAAGGAACTACATCGTTCACGGAGCTCACACGTTTCTCATCTTAATAGACAAACATTGGATGTTAGAGGACCAGTCCTTTGTATCAGTTTCAGAAGCAGAGTTGGACTAGATATGGTCCGTATGTGCAGGAAACACCGTTCTTTTCTTCTCAGCACACTCACGTTTCCTGCTGTCTTAGAGACTCTAGAAAGCAAGAGCGTGATTCTTGTTCTAAAGCAGAGTGTGATCAATGAATGAGACAATGCTGTGTGTTTCACTTCAGAAATGGAGTTAAATCCCATGCTCTGAGTCTCCCTACAAGCAAGACTTCGTTTCAGGTAAGGGCGGTCACTTTTCTGCTCAAAGGAACTAGATCCTTCACGAAGCTCACACGTTTCTCATCTTAACTGACAACCATTTGATGTTAGAGGACCAGTGCATTGTATCAGTTTCAGAAGAAGATTTGGAATACATATAGTCCGTATGTGGAGGAAACACCATTCTTTGGTTCTGGGCACACTCAGATTTCCTGCTATATTAGAGAATCTAGAAAGCAAGAGCGTGTTTCTTGCTCTAAAGCAGAGTGTGATCCATGGATGAGAACTATGCTGTATGTTTCCCTTAAGAAATGGAGTTAAATCCCAGACTCTGTGTCTTCCTACAGGCAAGACTTCGTTTCAGGTAAGGGCAGTCACTTTTCAGCTCAAACGAACTACATCATTCACGAAGCTCACACGTTTCTCATCTTAACAGACAAGCATTGGATTTTAGAGGACCAGTGCTTTGTATCAGTTTCAGATGCAGAGTTGGACTATATAATGTCTGTAAGTGTAGGAAACACAGTTCTTTTGTTCTCAGCACACTCACGTTTCCTGCTGTCTTAGAGAATCTAGAAAGCAAGAGCATGCTTCTTGTTCCAAAGCAGAGTGTGATCAATGGATGATTACACTGCTGTGTGTTTTACTTCAGAAATGGAGTTAAATCCCAGGTTCTGAGTCTTCCTACAAGCAAGACTTCAATTCACGTAAGGGCAGTCACTTTTCTGCTCAAACGAACTACATATTTCACGAAGCTCACACGTTTCTCATCTTAACTGACAAGAATTGGATGTAAGATGGTCAGTGCTTTGTATCAGTTTCAGAAGCAGATTTGGACTACATATGGTCCATTTGTGTAGGAAACACCCTTCTTTTGTTCTGGGCACACTCAGATTTCCTGCTGTATTAGAGACTCTAGAAAGCAAGAGTGTGCTTCTCGCTCATAAGCAGAGTGTGATCCATGGATGAGAACTATGCTGTGTGTTTCCCATCAGATATGGACTTAAATCCCAGGCTCTGTGTCTTACTACAAGCAAGACTTCGTTTCAGGAAAGGGCAGTCACTTTTCTGCTCAAACGAACTACATCTTTCACGAAGCTCACACGTTTCTCATCTTAACAGACAAGCATTGGATGTTAGAGGACCAGTGCATTCTGTCAGTTTCAGAAGAAGATATGGATTACATATTGTCCTTATGTGTAGGAAACACCGTTCTTTTGTTCTGGGCACACTCAGATTTCCTGCTGTATTAGAGACTCTATAAAGCAAGAGTGTGCATCTCGCTCTAAAGCAGAGTGTGATCCATGGATGAGAACTGTGCTGTGTGTTTCACTTCAGAAATGGAGTTAAATCTCAGGCTCTGAGTCTTCCTACAAGCAAGACTTCGTTTCAGGTAAGGGCAGTCACTTTTCAGCTCAAAGGAACTACATCGTTCACTGAGCTCACACGTTTCTCATCTTAACAGACAAGCATTGGATGTTAGAGGACCAGTCCTTTGTATCAGTTTCAGAAGCAGAGTTGGACTAGATATGGTACGTATGTGTAGGAAACACCGTTCTTTTGTTCTCAGCACACTCACGTTTCCTGCTGTCTTAGAGACTCTAGAAAGCAAGATCGTGCTTCTTGTTCTAAAGCAGAGTGTGATCAATGAATGAGACAATGCTGTGTGTTTCACTTCAGAAATGGAGTTAAATCCCATGCTCTGAGTCTCCCTACAAGCAAGACTACGTTTCAGGTAAGGGCAGTCACTTTTCTGCTCAAAGGAACTAGATCGTTCACAAAGCTCACACGTTTCTCATCTTAACTAACAACCATTGGATGTTAGAGGACCAGTGCATTGTATCTGTTTCAGTAGAAGATTTCAAATGCATATAGGCCGTATGTTAGGAAACACCGTTCTTTTGTTCTGGGCACACTCAGATTTCCTGCTATATTAGAGAATCTAGAAAGCAAGAGCGTGCTTCTTGCTCTAAAGCAGAGTGTGATCCATGGATGAGAACTATGCTGTATGTTTCCCTTCAGAAATGGAGTTAAATCCCAGACTCTGTGTCTTCCTACAGGCAAGACTTCGTTTCAGGTAAGGGCAGTCACTTTTCAGCTCAAACGAACTACATCATTCACGAAGCTCACACGTTTCTCATCTTAACAGACAAGCATTGGATTTTAGAGGACCAGTGCTTTGTATCAGTTTCAGATGCAGAGTTGGACTATATAATGTCTGTAAGTGTAGGAAAACCGTTCATTGTTCTCAGCACACTCACGTTTCCTGCTGTCTTAGAGAATCTAGAAAGCAAGAGCGTGCTTCTTGTTCCAAAGCAGAGTGTGATCAATGGATGATTACACTGCTGTGTGTTTTACTTCAGAAATGGAGTTAAATCCCAGGCTCTGAGTCTTCCTACAAGCAAGACTTCAATTCACGTAAGGGCAGTCACTTTTCTGTTCAAACGAACTACATATTTCACGAAGCTCACATGTTTCTCATCTTAACTGACAAGAATTGGATGTAAGATGGTCAGTGCTTTGTATCAGTTTCAGAAGCAGATTTGGACTACATATGGTCCATTTGTGTAGGAAACACCCTTCTTTTGTTCTGGGCACACTCAGATTTCCTGCTGTATTAGAGACTCTAGAAAGCAAGAGTGTGCTTCTCGCTCTAAAGCAGAGTGTGATCCATGGATGAGAACTATGCTGTGTGTTTCCCATCAGATATGGACTTAAATCCCAGGCTCTTTGTCTTACTACAAGCAAGACTTCGTTTCAGGTAAGGGCAGTCACTTTTCTGCTCAAACGAACTACATCTTTCACGAAGCTCACACGTTTCTCATCTTAACAGACAAGCATTGGATGTTAGAGGACCAGTGCATTCTGTCAGTTTCAGAAGAAGATTTGGATTACATATTGTCCTTATGTGTAGGAAACACCGTTCTTTTGTTCTGGGCACACTCAGATTTCCTGCTGTATTAGAGAATCTATAAAGCAAGAGTGTGCATCTCGCTCTAAAGCAGAGTGTGATCCATGGATGAGAACTGTGCTGTGTGTTTCACTTCAGAAATGGAGTTAAATCTCAGGCTCTGAGTCTTCCTACAAGCAAGACTTCGTTTCAGGTAAGGGCAGTCACTTTTCAGCTCAAAGGAACTACATCGTTCACTGAGCTCACACGTTTCTCATCTTAACAGACAAGCATTGGATGTTAGAGGACCAGTCCTTTGTATCAGTTTCAGAAGCAGAGTTGGACTAGATATGGTACGTATGTGTAGGAAACACCGTTCTTTTGTTCTCAGCACACTCACGTTTCCTGCTGTCTTAGAGACTCTAGAAAGCAAGAGCGTGCTTCTTGTTCTAAAGCAGAGTGTGATCAATGAATGAGACAATGCTGTGTGTTTCACTTCAGAAATGGAGTTAAATCCCATGCTCTGAGTCTCCCTACAAGCAAGACTTCGTTTCAGGTAAGGGCAGTCACTTTTCTGCTCAAAGGAACTAGATCGTTCACGAAGCTCACACGTTTCTCATCTTAATTGACAAGCATTGGATTTTAGAGGACCAGTGCTTTGTATCAGTTTCAGATGCAGAGTTGGACTATATAATGTCCGTAATTGTAGGAAACACCCTTCTTTTGTTCTGGGCACACTCAGATTTCCTGCTATATTAGAGACTCTAGAATGCAAGTGTGTGCTTCTTGCTCTAAAGCAGAGTGTGATCCATGGATGAGAACTATGCTGTATGTTTCCCTTCAGAAATGGAGTTAAATCCCAGACTCTGTGTCTTCCTACAGGCAAGACTTCGTTTCAGGTAAGGGCAGTAACTTTTCAGCTCAAACGAACTACATCATTCACGAAGCTCACACGTTTCTCATCTTAACAGACA
Source organism: Onychomys leucogaster (assembly GCA_949786385.1). Lineage (NCBI taxonomy): Eukaryota > Metazoa > Chordata > Mammalia > Rodentia > Cricetidae > Onychomys > Onychomys leucogaster. Next base: position 260,473 of record CATKUP010000345.1, read on the forward strand.
AGCATTGGATTTTAGAGGACCAGTGCTTTGTATCAGTTTCAGATGCAGAGTTGGACTATATTATGTCTGTAAGTGTAGGAAAACCGTTCTTTTGTTCTCAGCACACTCACGTTTCCTGCTGTCTTAGAGAATCTAGAAAGCAAGAGCGTGCTTCTTGTTCTAAAGCAGAGTGTGATCAATGGATGATTACACTGCTGTGTGTTTTACTTCAGAAATGGAGTTAAATCCCAGGCTCTGAGTCTTGTTACAAGCAAGACTTCAATTCACGTAAGGGCAGTCACTTTTCTGCTCAAACGAACTACATATTTCACGAAGCTCACACGTTTCTCATCTTAACTGACAAGCATTGGATGTAAGATGGTCAGTGCTTTGTATCAGTTTCAGAAGCAGATTTGGACTACATATGGTTATTTGTGTAGGAAACACCCTTCATTTGTTCTGGGCACACTCAGATTTCCTGCTGTATTAGAGACTCTAGAAAGCAAGAGTGTGCTTCTCGCTCTAAAGCAGAGTGTGATCCATGGATGAGAACTATGCTGTGTGTTTCCCTTTAGAAATGGACTTAAATCCCAGGCTCTGTGTCTTACTACAAGCAAGACTTCGTTTCAGGTAAGGGCAGTCACTTTTCATCTCAAACGAACTACATAGTTCACTGTCCTCACACGTTTCTCATCTTAACAGACAAGCATTGGATGTTAGAGGACCAGTCCTTTGTATCAGTTTCAGAAGCAGAGTTGGACTAGATATGGTACGTATGTGTAGGAAACACCGTTCATTTCTTCTCAGCACACTCACGTTTCCTGCTGTCTTAGAGACTCTAGAAAGCAAGAGCGTGCTTCTTGTTCTAAAGCAGAGTGTGATCAATGGATGCGAACACTGCTGTGTGTTTCACTTCAGAAATGGAGTTAAATCCCATGCTCTGAGTCTTCCTACAAGCAAGACTTCGTTTCAGGTAAGGGCAGTCACTTTTCAGCTCAAACGAACTACATCATTCACGAAGCTCACACGTTTCTCATCTTAACAGACAAGCATTGGATTTTAGAGGACCAGTGCTTTGTATCAGTTTCAGATGCAGAGTTGGACTATATAATGTCTGTAAGTGTAGGAAACACAGTTCTTTTGTTCTCAGCACACTCACGTTTCCTGCTGTCTTAGAGAATCTAGAAAGCAAGAGCGTGCTTCTTGTTCCAAAGCAGAGTGTGATCAATGGATGATTACACTGCTGTGTGTTTTACTTCAGAAATGGAGTTAAATCCCAGGCTCTGAGTCTTCCTACAAGCAAGACTTCAATTCACGTAAGGGCAGTCTCTTTTCTGTTCAAACGAACTACATATTTCACGAAGCTCACATGTTTCTCATCTTAACTGACAAGAATTGGATGTAAGATGGTCAGTGCTTTGTATCAGTTTCAGAAGCAGATTTGGACTACATATTGTCCATTTGTGTAGGAAACACCCTTCTTTTGTTCTGGCCACACTCAGATTTCCTGCTGTATTAGAGACTCTAGAAGCAAGAGTGTGCTTCTCGCTCTAAAGCAGAGTGTGATCCATGGATGAGAACTATGCTGTGTGTTTCCCTTCAGATATGGACTTAAATCCCAGGATCTGTGTCTTACTACAAGCAAGACTTCGTTTCAGGTAAGGGCAGTCACTTTTCTGCTCAAACGAACTACATCTTTCACGAAGCTCACACGTATCTCATCTTAACAGACAAGCATTGGATATTAGAGGACCAGTGCATTCTGTCAGTTTCAGAAGAAGGTTTGGATTACAAATTGTCCTTATGTGTAGGAAACACCGTTCTTTTGTTCTGGGCACACTCAGATTTCCTGCTGTATTAGAGACTCTAGAAAGCAAGAGCGTGCTTCTTGTTCTAAAGCAGAGAGTGATCAATGAATGAGACAATGCTGTGTGTTTCACTTCAGAAATGGAGTTAAATCCCATGCTCTGAGTCTCCCTACAAGCAAGACTTCGTTTCAGGTAAGGGCAGTCACTTTTCTGCTCAAAGGAACTAGATCGTTCACAAAGCTCACACGTTTCTCATCTTAACTGACAAGCATTGGATTTTAGAGGACCAGTGCTTTGTATCAGTTTCAGATGCAGAGTTGGACTATATAATGTCCGTAATTGTAGGAAACACCCTACTTTTGATCTGGGCACACTCAGATTTCCTGCTGTATTAGAGACTCTAGAAAGCAAGAGTGTGCTTCTTGCTCTAAAGCAGAGTGTGATCCATGGATGAGAACTATGCTGTGTGTTTCCCTTTAGAAATGGACTTAAATCCCAGGCTCTGTGTCTTACTAAAAGCAAAACTTCGTTTCAGGTAACGGCAGTCACTTTTCAGTTCAAAGGAACTACATCATTCACTAACCTCACACGTTTCTCATCTTAACTGACAATCATTGGATGTTAGAGGACCAGTGCTTTGTATCACTTTCAGAAGCAGAGTTGGAATAGATATGGTCTGTATGTGCAGGAAACACCGTTCTTTTGTTCTCAGCACACTCACGTTTCCTGCTGTCTTAGAGACTGTAGAAAGCAAGAGCGTGCTACTCGCTCTAAAGCAGAGTGTGATCCATGGATGAGAACTAAGCTTTGTGTTTCCCTTCAGAAAAGGAGTTAAATCCCAGGCTCTGTGTCTTCCTACAAGCAAGACTTCGTTTCAGGTAAGGGCAGTCAGTTTTCTGCTCAAACGAACTACATCGTTCACGAAGCTCACACGTTTCCCATCTTAACAGACAAGCATTGGATTTTAGAGGACCAGTGCTTTGTATCAGTTTCAGATGCAGAGTTGGAATATATAATGTCCGTAAGTGTAGGAAACACCGTTCTTTTGTTCTCAGCACACTCACTTTTCCTGCTGTCTTAGAGAATCTAGAAAGCAAGAGTTTGCTTCTTGCTCTAAAGTAGAGTGTGATCCATGGATGAGAACTATGCTGTGTGTTTCCCTTCAGAAATGGACTTAAATCCCAGGCTCTGTGTCTTACTACAAGCAAGACTTCGTTTCAGGTAAGGGCAGTCTCTTGTCAGTTCAAAGGAACTACATCATTCACTGAGCTCACTCGTTTCTCATCTTAACTGACAAGCATTGGATATTAGAGGACCAGTGCTTTGTATCACTTTCAGAAGCATAGTAGGACTAGATATGGTCCATATGTGTAGGGTACACCGTTCATTTGTTCTCAGCAAACTCACGTTTCCTGCTGTCTTAGAGACTCTAGAAAGCACGATCGTGGTTCTTGTTCTAAAGCAGAGTGTGATCAATGGATGCGAACACTGCAGTGTGTTTCACTTCAGAAATGGAGTTAAATCCCATGCTCTGAGTCTTCCTACAAGCAAGACTTCGTTTCAGGTAAGGGCAGTCACTTTTCTGCTCAAACGAACTACATCTTTCACGAAGCTCACACGTTTCTCATCTTAACAGACAAGCATTGGATGTTAGAGGACCAGTGCATTCTATCAGTTTCAGTAGAAGATTTGGATTACATATTGTCCTTATGTGTAAGAAACACCGTTCTTTTGTTCTGGGCACACTCAGATTTCCTGCTGTATTAGAGACTATAAAGCAAGAGTGTGCTTCTCGCTCTAAAGCAGAGTGTGATCCATGGATGAGAACTGTGCTGTGTGTTTCACTTCAGAAATGGAGTTAAATCCCATGCTCTGAGTCTCCCTACAAGCAAGACTTCGTTTCAGGTAAGGGCGGTCACTTTTTGCTCAAAGGAACTAGATCGTTCACGAAGCTCACACGTTTCTCATCTTAACTGACAACCATTGGATGTTAGAGGACCAGTGCATTGTATCAGTTTCAGAAGAAGATTTCAAATACATATAGACCGTATGTTAGGAAACACTGTTCTTTTGTTCTGGGCACACTCAGATTTCCTGCTATATTAGAGACTCTAGAAAGCAAGAGTGTGCTTCTCGCTCTAAAGCAGAGTGTGATCCATGGATGAGAACTATGCTGTATGTTTCCCTTAAGAAATGGAGTTAAATCCCAGACTCTGTGTCTTCCTACAGGCAAGACTTCGTTTCAGGTAAGGGCAGTCACTTTTCAGCTCAAACGAACTACATCATTCACGAAGCTCACACGTTTCTCATCTTAACAGACAAGCATTGGATTTTAGAGGACCAGTGCTTTGTATCAGTTTCAGATGCAGAGTTGGACTATATAATGTCTGTAAGTGTAGGAAACACAGTTCTTTTGTTCTCAGCACACTCACGTTTCCTGCTGTCTTAGAGAATCTAGAAAGCAAGAGCGTGCTTCTTGTTCCAAAGCAGAGTGTGATCAATGGATGATTACACTGCTGTGTGTTTTACTTCAGAAATGGAGTTAAATCCCAGGCTCTGAGTCTTCCTACAAGCAAGACTTCAATTCACGTAAGGGCAGTCACTTTTCTGTTCAAACGAACTACATATTTCACGAAGCTCACATGTTTCTCATCTTAACTGACAAGAATTGGATGTAAGATGGTCAGTGCTTTGTATCAGTTTCAGAAGCAGATTTGGACTACATATGGTCCATTTGTGTAGGAAACACCCTTCTTTTGTTCTGGCCACACTCAGATTTCCTGCTGTATTAGAGACTCTAGAAAGCAAGAGTGTGCTTCTCGCTCTAAAGCAGAGTGTGATCCATGGATGAGAACTATGCTGTGTGTTTCCCATCAGATATGGACTTAAATCCCAGGCTCTTTGTCTTACTACAAGCAAGATTTCGTTTCAGGTAAGGGCAGTCACTTTTCTGCTCAAACGAACTACATCTTTCACGAAGCTCACACGTTTCTCATCTTAACAGACAAGCATTGGATGTTAGAGGACCAGTGCATTCTGTCAGTTTCAGAAGAAGATTTGGATTACATATTGTCCTTATGTGTAGGAAACACCGTTCTTTTGTTCTGGGCACACTCAGATTTCCTGCTGTATTAGAGACTCTATAAAGCAAGAGTGTGCATCTCGCTCTAAAGCAGAGTGTGATCCATGGATGAGAACTGTGCTGTGTGTTTCACTTCAGAAATGGAGTTAAATCTCAGGCTCTGAGTCTTCCTACAAGCAAGACTTCGTTTCAGGTAAGGGCAGTCACTTTTCAGCTCAAAGGAACTACATCGTTCACTGAGCTCACACGTTTCTCATCTTAACAGACAAGCATTGGATGTTAGAGGACCAGTCCTTTGTATCAGTTTCAGAAGCAGAGTTGGACTAGATATGGTACGTATGTGTAGGAAACACCGTTCTTTTGTTCTCAGCACACTCACGTTTCCTGCTGTCTTAGAGACTCTAGAAAGCAAGATCGTGCTTCTTGTTCTAAAGCAGAGTGTGATCAATGAATGAGACAATGATGTGTGTTTCACTTCAGAAATGGAGTTAAATCCCATACTCTGAGTCTCCCTACAAGCAAGACTTCGTTTCAGGTAAGGGCAGTCACTTTTCTGCTCAAAGGAACTAGATCGTTCACGAAGCTCACACGTTTCTCATCTTAACTGACAAGCATTGGATTTTAGAGGACCGGTGCTTTGTATCAGTTTCAGATGCAGAGTTGGACTATATAATGTCCGTAATTGTAGGAAACACCCTTCTTTTGTTCTGGGCACACTCAGATTTCCTGCTATATTAGAGACTCTAGAATGCAAGAGTGTGCTTCTTGCTCTAAAGCAGAGTGTGATCCATGGATGAGAACTATGCTGTATGTTTCCCTTCAGAAATGGAGTTAAATCCCAGACTCTGTGTCTTCCTACAGGCAAGACTTCGTTTCAGGTAAGGGCAGTCACTTTTCAGCTCAAACCAACTACATCATTCACGAAGCTCACACGTTTCTCATCTTAACCGACAAGCATTGGATTTTAGAGGACCAGTGCTTTGTATCAGTTTCAGATGCAGAGTTGGACTATATAATGTCTGTAAGTGTAGGAAAACTGTTCTTTTGTTCTCAGCACACTCACGTTTCCTGCTGTCTTAGAGAATCTAGAAAGCAAGAGCGTGCTTCTTGTTCTAAAGCAGAGTGTGATCAATGGATGATTACACTGCTGTGTGTTTTACTTCAGAAATGGAGTTAAATCCCAGGCTCTGAGTCTTGTTACAAGCAAGACTTCAATTCACGTAAGGGCAGTCACTTTTCTGCTCAAACGAACTACATATTTCACGAAGCTCACACGTTTCTCATCTTAACTGACAAGCATTGGATGTAAGATGGTCAGTGCTTTGTATCAGTTTCAGAAGCAGATTTGGACTACATATGGTTATTTGTGTAGGAAACACCCTTCCTTTGTTCTGGGCACACTCAGATTTCCTGCTGTATTAGAGACTCTAGAAAGCAAGAGTGTGCTTCTTGCTCTAAAGCAGAGTGTGATCCATGGATGAGAACTATGCTGTGTGTTTCCCTTTAGAAATGGACTTAAATCCCAGGCTCTGTGTCTTACTAAAAGCAAAACTTCGTTTCAGGTAAGGGCAGTCACTTTTCAGTTCAAAGGAACTACATCATTCACTAAGCTCACACGTTTCTCATCTTAACTGACAAGCATTGGATGTTAGAGGACCAGTGCTTTGTATCAGTTTCAGAAGCAGAGTTGGAATAGATATGGTCTGTATGTGTAGGAAACACCGTTCTTTGTTCTCAGCACACTCACGTTTCCTGCTGTCTTAGAGACTGTAGAAAGCAAGAGCGTGCTACTCGCTCTAAAGCAGAGTGTGATCCATGGATGAGAACTAAGCTTTGTGTTTCCCTTCAGAAAAGGAGTTAAATCCCAGGCTCTGTGTCTTACTACAAGCAAGACTTCGTTTCAGGTAAGGGCAGTCACTTTTCTGCTCAAACGAACTACATCTTTCACGAAGCTCACATGTTTCTCATCTTAACAGACAAGCATTGGATGTTAGAGGACCAGTGCATTCTGTCAGTTTCAGAAGAAGATTTGGATTACATATTGTCCTTATGTGTAGGAAACACCGTTCTTTTGTTCTGGGCACACTCAGATTTCCTGCTGTATTAGAGACTCTATAAAGCAAGAGTGTGCATCTCGCTCTAAAGCAGAGTGTGATCCATGGATGAGAACTGTGCTGTGTGTTTCACTTCAGAAATGGAGTTAAATCTCAGGCTCTGAGTCTTCCTACAAGCAAGACTTCGTTTCAGGTAAGGGCAGTCACTTTTCAGCTCAAAGGAACTACATCATTCACTGAGCTCACACGTTTCTTATCTTAACTGACAAGCATTGGATGTTAGAGGACCAGTGCTTTGTATCACTTTCAGAAGCAGAGTAGGACTAGATATGGTCCATATGTGTAGGAAACACCGTTCTTTTGTTCTCAGCAAACTCACGTTTCCTGCTGTCTTAGAGACTCTAGAAAGCACGATCGTGCTTCTTGTTCTAAAGCAGAGTGTGATCAATGGATGCGAACACTGCTATGTGTTTCACTTCAGAAATGGAGTTAAATCCCATGCTCTGAGTCTTCCTACAAGCAAGACTTCGTTTCAGGTAAGGGCAGTCACTTTTCTGCTCAAACGAACTACATCTTTCACGAAGCTCACACGTTTCTCATCTTAACAGACAAGCATTGTATGTTAGAGGACCAGTGCATTCTATCAGTTTCAGTAGAAGATTTGGATTACATATTGTCCTTATGTGTAAGAAACACCGTTCTTTTGTTCTTGGCACACTCAGATTTCCTGCTGTATTAGAGACTCTATAAAGCAAGAGTGTGCTTCTCGCTCTAAAGCAGAGTGTGATCCATGGATGAGAACTGTGATGTGTGTTTCACTTCAGAAATGGAGTTAAATCTCAGGCTCTGAGTCTTCCTACAAGCAAGACTTCGTTTCAGGTAAGGGCAGTCTCTTGTCAGTTCAAAGGAACTACATCATTCACTGAGCTCACACGTTTCTTATCTTAACTGACAAGCATTGGATGTTAGAGGACCAGTGCTTTGTATCACTTTCAGAAGCAGAGTAGGACTAGATATGGTCCATATGTGTAGGAAACACCGTTCTTTTGTTCTCAGCAAACTCACGTTTCCTGCTGTCTTAGAGACTCTAGAAAGCACGATCGTGCTTCTTGTTCTAAAGCAGAGTGTGATCAATGGATGCGAACACTGCTGTGTGTTTCACTTCAGAAATGGAGTTAAATCCCATGCTCTGAGTCTTCCTACAAGCAAGACTTCGTTTCAGGTAAGGGCAGTCACTTTTCTGCTCAAACGAACTACATCTTTCACGAAGCTCACACGTTTCTCATCTTAACAGACAAGCATTGTATGTTAGAGGACCAGTGCATTCTATCAGTTTCAGTAGAAGATTTGGATTACATATTGTCCTTATGTGTAAGAAACACCGTTCTTTTGTTCTTGGCACACTCAGATTTCCTGCTGTATTAGAGACTCTATAAAGCAAGAGTGTGCTTCTCGCTCTAAAGCAGAGTGTGATCCATGGATGAGAACTGTGATGTGTGTTTCACTTCAGAAATGGAGTTAAATCTCAGGCTCTGAGTCTTCCTACAAGCAAGACTTCGTTTCAGGTAAGGGCAGTCACTTTTCAGCTCAAAGGAACTACATCGTTCACGGAGCTCACACGTTTCTCATCTTAATAGACAAGCATTGGATGTTAGAGGACCAGTCCTTTGTATCAGTTTCAGAAGCAGAGTTGGACTAGATATGGTCCGTATGTGCAGGAAACACCGTTCTTTTCTTCTCAGCACACTCACGTTTCCTGCTGTCTTAGAGACTCTAGAAAGCAAGAGCGTGATTCTTGTTCTAAAGCAGAGTGCGATCAATGAATGAGACAATGCTGTGTGTTTCACTTCAGAAATGGAGTTAAATCCCATGCTCTGAGTCTCCCTACAAGCAAGACTTCGTTTCAGGTAAGGGCAGTCACTTTTCTGCTCAAAGGAACTAGATCGTTCACAAAGCTCACACGTTTCTCATCTTAACTAACAACCATTGGATGTTAGAGGACCAGTGCATTGTATCTGTTTCAGTAGAAGATTTCAAATGCATATAGGCCGTATGTTAGGAAACACCGTTCTTTTGTTCTGGGCACACTCAGATTTCCTGCTATATTAGAGAATCTAGAAAGCAAGAGCGTGCTTCTTGCTCTAAAGCAGAGTGTGATCCATGGATGAGAACTATGCTGTATGTTTCCCTTAAGAAATGGAGTTAAATCCCAGACTCTGTATCTTCCTACAGGCAAGACTTCGTTTCAGGTAAGGGCAGTCACTTTTCTGCTCAAACGAACTACATCTTTCTCGAAGCTCACACGTTTCTCATCTTAACAGACAAGCATTGGATGTTAGAGGACCAGTGCATTCTATCAGTTTCAGTAGAAGATTTGGATTACATATTGTCCTTATGTGTAAGAAACACCGTTCTTTTGTTCTTGGCACACTCAGATTTCCTGCTGTATTAGAGACTCTATAAAGCAAGAGTGTGCTTCTCGTTCTAAAGCAGAGTGTTATCCATGGATGAGAACTGTGCTGTGTGTTTCACTTCAGAAATGGAGTTAAATCTCAGGCTCTGAGTCTTCCTACAAGCAAGACTTCGTTTCAGGTAAGGGCAGTCACTTTTCAGCTCAAAGGAACTACATCGTTCACGGAGCTCACACGTTTCTCATCTTAATAGACAAGCATTGGATGTTAGAGGACCAGTCCTTTGTATCAGTTTCAGAAGCAGAGTTGGACTAGATATGGTCCGTATGTGCAGGAAACACCGTTCTTTTCTTCTCAGCACACTCACGTTTCCTGCTGTCTTAGAGACTCTAGAAAGCAAGAGCGTGATTCTTGTTCTAAAGCAGAGTGTGATCAATGAATGAGACAATGCTGTGTGTTTCACTTCAGAAATGGAGTTAAATACCATGCTCTGAGTCTCCCTACAAGCAAGACTTCGTTTCAGGTAAGGGCGGTCACTTTTCTGCTCAAAGGAACTAGATCCTTCACGAAGCTCACACGTTTCTCATCTTAACTGACAACCATTTGATGTTAGAGGACCAGTGCATTGTATCAGTTTCAGAAGAAGATTTGGAATACATATAGTCCGTATGTGGAGGAAACACCATTCTTTGGTTCTGGGCACACTCAGATTTCCTGCTATATTAGAGAATCTAAAAAGCAAGAGCGTGTTTCTTGCTCTAAAGCAGAGTGTGATCCATGGAAGAGAACTATGCTGTATGTTTCCCTTAAGAAATGGAGTTAAATCCCAGACTCTGTGTCTTCCTACAGGCAAGACTTCGTTTCAGGTAAGGGCAGTCACTTTTCAGCTCAAACGAACTACATCATTCACGAAGCTCACACGTTTCTCATCTTAACAGACAAGCATTGGATTTTAGAGGACCAGTGCTTTGTATCAGTTTCAGATGCAGAGTTGGACTATATAATGTCTGTAAGTGTAGGAAACACAGTTCTTTTGTTCTCAGCACACTCACGTTTCCTGCTGTCTTAGAGAATCTAGAAAGCAAGAGCGTGCTTCTTGTTCCAAAGCAGAGTGTGATCAATGGATGATTACACTGCTGTGTGTTTTACTTCAGAAATGGAGTTAAATCCCAGGTTCTGAGTCTTCCTACAAGCAAGACTTCAATTCACGTAAGGGCAGTCACTTTTCTGTTCAAACGAACTACATATTTCACGAAGCTCACATGTTTCTCATCTTAACTGACAAGAATTGGATGTAAGATGGTCAGTGCTTTGTATCAGTTTCAGAAGCAGATTTGGACTACATATGGTCCATTTGTGTAGGAAACACCCTTCTTTTGTTCTGGCCACACTCAGATTTCCTGCTGTATTAGAGACTCTAGAAAGCAAGAGTGTGCTTCTCGCTCTAAAGCAGAGTGTGATCCATGGATGAGAACTATGCTGTGTGTTTCCCATCAGATATGGACTTAAATCCCAGGCTCTTTGTCTTACTACAAGCAAGACTTCGTTTCAGGTAAGGGCAGTCACTTTTCTGCTCAAACGAACTACATCTTTCACGAAGCTCACACGTTTCTCATCTTAACAGACAAGCATTGGATGTTAGAGGACCAGTGCATTCTGTCAGTTTCAGAAGAAGATTTGGATTACATATTGTCCTTATGTGTAGGAAACACCGTTCTTTTGTTCTGGGCACACTCAGATTTCCTGCTGTATTAGAGACTCTATAAAGCAAGAGTGTGCATCTCGCTCTAAAGCAGAGTGTGATCCATGGATGAGAACTGTGCTGTGTGTTTCACTTCAGAAATGGAGTTAAATCTCAGGCTCTGAGTCTTCCTACAAGCAAGACTTCGTTTCAGGTAAGGGCAGTCACTTTTCAGCTCAAAGGAACTACATCGTTCACTGAGCTCACACGTTTCTCATCTTAACAGACAAGCATTGGATGTTAGAGGACCAGTCCTTTGTATCAGTTTCAGAAGCAGAGTTGGACTAGATATGGTACGTATGTGTAGGAAACACCGTTCTTTTGTTCTCAGCACACTCACGTTTCCTGCTGTCTTAGAGACTCTAGAAAGCAAGATCGTGCTTCTTGTTCTAAAGCAGAGTGTGATCAATGAATGAGACAATGATGTGTGTTTCACTTCAGAAATGGAGTTAAATCCCATACTCTGAGTCTCCCTACAAGCAAGACTTCGTTTCAGGTAAGGGCAGTCACTTTTCTGCTCAAAGGAACTAGATCGTTCACGAAGCTCACACGTTTCTCATCTTAACTGACAAGCATTGGATTTTAGAGGACCGGTGCTTTGTATCAGTTTCAGATGCAGAGTTGGACTATATAATGTCCGTAATTGTAGGAAACACCCTTCTTTTGTTCTGGGCACACTCAGATTTCCTGCTATATTAGAGACTCTAGAATGCAAGAGTGTGCTTCTTGCTCTAAAGCAGAGTGTGATCCATGGATGAGAACTATGCTGTATGTTTCCCTTCAGAAATGGAGTTAAATCCCAGACTCTGTGTCTTCCTACAGGCAAGACTTCGTTTCAGGTAAGGGCAGTCACTTTTCAGCTCAAACCAACTACATCATTCACGAAGCTCACACGTTTCTCATCTTAACCGACAAGCATTGGATTTTAGAGGACCAGTGCTTTGTATCAGTTTCAGATGCAGAGTTGGACTATATAATGTCTGTAAGTGTAGGAAAACTGTTCTTTTGTTCTCAGCACACTCACGTTTCCTGCTGTCTTAGAGAATCTAGAAAGCAAGAGCGTGCTTCTTGTTCTAAAGCAGAGTGTGATCAATGGATGATTACACTGCTGTGTGTTTTACTTCAGAAATGGAGTTAAATCCCAGGCTCTGAGTCTTGTTACAAGCAAGACTTCAATTCACGTAAGGGCAGTCACTTTTCTGCTCAAACGAACTACATATTTCACGAAGCTCACACGTTTCTCATCTTAACTGACAAGCATTGGATGTAAGATGGTCAGTGCTTTGTATCAGTTTCAGAAGCAGATTTGGACTACATATGGTTATTTGTGTAGGAAACACCCTTCCTTTGTTCTGGGCACACTCAGATTTCCTGCTGTATTAGAGACTCTAGAAAGCAAGAGTGTGCTTCTTGCTCTAAAGCAGAGTGTGATCCATGGATGAGAACTATGCTGTGTGTTTCCCTTTAGAAATGGACTTAAATCCCAGGCTCTGTGTCTTACTAAAAGCAAAACTTCGTTTCAGGTAAGGGCAGTCACTTTTCAGTTCAAAGGAACTACATCATTCACTAAGCTCACACGTTTCTCATCTTAACTGACAAGCATTGGATGTTAGAGGACCAGTGCTTTGTATCAGTTTCAGAAGCAGAGTTGGAATAGATATGGTCTGTATGTGTAGGAAACACCGTTCTTTGTTCTCAGCACACTCACGTTTCCTGCTGTCTTAGAGACTGTAGAAAGCAAGAGCGTGCTACTCGCTCTAAAGCAGAGTGTGATCCATGGATGAGAACTAAGCTTTGTGTTTCCCTTCAGAAAAGGAGTTAAATCCCAGGCTCTGTGTCTTCCTACAAGCAAGACTTCGTTTCAGGTAAGGGCAGTCAGTTTTCTGCTCAAACGAACTACATCGTTCACGAAGCTCACACATTTCTCATCTTAACAGACAAGCATTGGATTTTAGAGGACCAGTGCTTTGTATCAGTTTCAGATGCAGAGTTGGAATATATAATGTCCTTAAGTGTAGGAAACACCGTTCTTTTGTTCTCAGCACACTCACGTTTCCTGCTGTCTTAGAGACTCTAGAAAGCAAGAGTGTGCTTCTTGCTCTAAAGTAGAGTGTGGTCCATGGATGAGAACTATGCTGTGTGTTTCCCTTCAGAAATGGACTTAAATCCCAGGCTCTGTGTCTTACTACAAGCAAGACTTCGTTTCAGGTAAGGGCAGTCTCTTGTCAGTTCAAAGGAACTACATCATTCACTGAGCTCACACGTTTCTTATCTTAACTGACAAGCATTGGATGTTAGAGGACCAGTGCTTTGTATCACTTTCAGAAGCAGAGTAGGACTAGATATGGTCCATATGTGTAGGAAACACCGTTCTTTTGTTCTCAGCAAACTCACGTTTCCTGCTGTCTTAGAGACTCTAGAAAGCACGATCGTGCTTCTTGTTCTAAAGCAGAGTGTGATCAATGGATGCGAACACTGCTGTGTGTTTCACTTCAGAAATGGAGTTAAATCCCATGCTCTGAGTCTTCCTACAAGCAAGACTTCGTTTCAGGTAAGGGCAGTCACTTTTCTGCTCAAACGAACTACATCTTTCACGAAGCTCACACGTTTCTCATCTTAACAGACAAGCATTGGATGTTAGAGGACCAGTGCATTCTATCAGTTTCAGTAGAAGATTTGGATTACATATTGTCCTTATGTGTAAGAAACACCGTTCTTTTGTTCTTGGCACACTCAGATTTCCTGCTGTATTAGAGACTCTATAAAGCAAGAGTGTGCTTCTCGCTCTAAAGCAGAGTGTGATCCATGGATGAGAACTGTGCTGTGTGTTTCACTTCAGAAATGGAGTTAAATCTCAGGCTCTGAGTCTTCCTACAAGCAAGACTTCGTTTCAGGTAAGGGCAGTCACTTTTCAGCTCAAAGGAACTACATCGTTCACGGAGCTCACACGTTTCTCATCTTAATAGACAAGCATTGGATGTTAGAGGACCAGTCCTTTGTATCAGTTTCAGAAGCAGAGTTGGACTAGATATGGTCCGTATGTGCAGGAAACACCGTTCTTTTCTTCTCAGCACACTCACGTTTCCTGCTGTCTTAGAGACTCTAGAAAGCAAGAGCGTGATTCTTGTTCTAAAGCAGAGTGTGATCAATGAATGAGACAATGCTGTGTGTTTCACTTCAGAAATGGAGTTAAATCCCATGCTCTGAGTCTCCCTACAAGCAAGACTTCGTTTCAGGTAAGGGCGGTCACTTTTCTGCTCAAAGGAACTAGATCCTTCACGAAGCTCACACGTTTCTCATCTTAACTGACAACCATTTGATGTTAGAGGACCAGTGCATTGTATCAGTTTCAGAAGAAGATTTGGAATACATATAGTCCGTATGTGGAGGAAACACCATTCTTTGGTTCTGGGCACACTCAGATTTCCTGCTATATTAGAGAATCTAGAAAGCAAGAGCGTGTTTCTTGCTCTAAAGCAGAGTGTGATCCATGGATGAGAACTATGCTGTATGTTTCCCTTAAGAAATGGAGTTAAATCCCAGACTCTGTGTCTTCCTACAGGCAAGACTTCGTTTCAGGTAAGGGCAGTCACTTTTCAGCTCAAACGAACTACATCATTCACGAAGCTCACACGTTTCTCATCTTAACAGACAAGCATTGGATTTTAGAGGACCAGTGCTTTGTATCAGTTTCAGATGCAGAGTTGGACTATATAATGTCTGTAAGTGTAGGAAACACAGTTCTTTTGTTCTCAGCACACTCACATTTCCTGCTGTCTTAGAGAATCTAGAAAGCAAGAGCGTGCTTCTTGTTCCAAAGCAGAGTGTGATCAATGGATGATTACACTGCTGTGTGTTTTACTTCAGAAATGGAGTTAAATCCCAGGCTCTGAGTCTTCCTACAAGCAAGACTTCAATTCACGTAAGGGCAGTCACTTTTCTGCTCAAACGAACTACATATTTCACGAAGCTCACACGTTTCTCATCTTAACTGACAAGAATTGGATGTAAGATGGTCAGTGCTTTGTATCAGTTTCAGAAGCAGATTTGGACTACATATGGTCCATTTGTGTAGGAAACACCCTTCTTTTGTTCTGGGCACACTCAGATTTCCTGCTGTATTAGAGACTCTAGAAAGCAAGAGTGTGCTTCTCGCTCTAAAGCAGAGTGTGATCCATGGATGAGAACTATGCTGTGTGTTTCCCATCAGATATGGACTTAAATCCCAGGCTCTGTGTCTTACTACAAGCAAGACTTCGTTTCAGGTAAGGGCAGTCACTTTTCTGCTCAAACGAACTACATCTTTCACGAAGCTCACATGTTTCTCATCTTAACAGACAAGCATTGGATGTTAGAGGACCAGTGCATTCTGTCAGTTTCAGAAGAAGATTTGGATTACATATTGTCCTTATGTGTAGGAAACACCGTTCTTTTGTTCTGGGCACACTCAGATTTCCTGCTGTATTAGAGACTCTATAAAGCAAGAGTGTGCATCTCGCTCTAAAGCAGAGTGTGATCCATGGATGAGAACTGTGCTGTGTGTTTCACTTCAGAAATGGAGTTAAATCTCAGGCTCTGAGTCTTCCTACAAGCAAGACTTCGTTTCAGGTAAGGGCAGTCACTTTTCAGCTCAAAGGAACTACATCATTCACTGAGCTCACACGTTTCTTATCTTAACTGACAAGCATTGGATGTTAGAGGACCAGTGCTTTGTATCACTTTCAGAAGCAGAGTAGGACTAGATATGGTCCATATGTGTAGGAAACACCGTTCTTTTGTTCTCAGCAAACTCACGTTTCCTGCTGTCTTAGAGACTCTAGAAAGCACGATCGTGCTTCTTGTTCTAAAGCAGAGTGTGATCAATGGATGCGAACACTGCTGTGTGTTTCACTTCAGAAATGGAGTTAAATCCCATGCTCTGAGTCTTCCTACAAGCAAGACTTCGTTTCAGGTAAGGGCAGTCACTTTTCTGCTCAAACGAACTACATCTTTCACGAAGCTCACACGTTTCTCATCTTAACAGACAAGCATTGTATGTTAGAGGACCAGTGCATTCTATCAGTTTCAGTAGAAGATTTGGATTACATATTGTCCTTATGTGTAAGAAACACCGTTCTTTTGTTCTTGGCACACTCAGATTTCCTGCTGTATTAGAGACTCTATAAAGCAAGAGTGTGCTTCTCGCTCTAAAGCAGAATGTGATCCATGGATGAGAACTGTGATGTGTGTTTCACTTCAGAAATGGAGTTAAATCTCAGGCTCTGAGTCTTCCTACAAGCAAGACTTCGTTTCAGGTAAGGGCAGTCTCTTGTCAGTTCAAAGGAACTACATCATTCACTGAGCACACACGTTTCTTATCTTAACTGACAAGCATTGGATGTTAGAGGACCAGTGCTTTGTATCACTTTCAGAAGCAGAGTAGGACTAGATATGGTCCATATGTGTAGGAAACACCGTTCTTTTGTTCTCAGCAAACTCACGTTTCCTGCTGTCTTAGAGACTCTAGAAAGCACGATCGTGCTTCTTGTTCTAAAGCAGAGTGTGATCAATGGATGCGAACACTGCTGTGTGTTTCACTTCAGAAATGGAGTTAAATCCCATGCTCTGAGTCTTCCTACAAGCAAGACTTCGTTTCAGGTAAGGGCAGTCACTTTTCTGCTCAAACGAACTACATCTTTCACGAAGCTCACACGTTTCTCATCTTAACAGACAAGCATTGTATGTTAGAGGACCAGTGCATTCTATCAGTTTCAGTAGAAGATTTGGATTACATATTGTCCTTATGTGTAAGAAACACCGTTCTTTTGTTCTTGGCACACTCAGATTTCCTGCTGTATTAGAGACTCTATAAAGCAAGAGTGTGCTTCTCGCTCTAAAGCAGAGTGTGATCCATGGATGAGAACTGTGATGTGTGTTTCACTTCAGAAATGGAGTTAAATCTCAGGCTCTGAGTCTTCCTACAAGCAAGACTTCGTTTCAGGTAAGGGCAGTCACTTTTCAGCTCAAAGGAACTACATCGTTCACGGAGCTCACACGTTTCTCATCTTAATAGACAAGCATTGGATGTTAGAGGACCAGTCCTTTGTATCAGTTTCAGAAGCAGAGTTGGACTAGATATGGTCCGTATGTGCAGGAAACACCGTTCTTTTCTTCTCAGCACACTCACGTTTCCTGCTGTCTTAGAGACTCTAGAAAGCAAGAGCGTGATTCTTGTTCTAAAGCAGAGTGCGATCAATGAATGAGACAATGCTGTGTGTTTCACTTCAGAAATGGAGTTAAATCCCATGCTCTGAGTCTCCCTACAAGCAAGACTTCGTTTCAGGTAAGGGCAGTCACTTTTCTGCTCAAAGGAACTAGATCGTTCACAAAGCTCACACGTTTCTCATCTTAACTAACAACCATTGGATGTTAGAGGACCAGTGCATTGTATCTGTTTCAGTAGAAGATTTCAAATGCATATAGGCCGTATGTTAGGAAACACCGTTCTTTTGTTCTGGGCACACTCAGATTTCCTGCTATATTAGAGAATCTAGAAAGCAAGAGCGTGCTTCTTGCTCTAAAGCAGAGTGTGATCCATGGATGAGAACTATGCTGTATGTTTCCCTTAAGAAATGGAGTTAAATCCCAGACTCTATATCTTCCTACAGGCAAGACTTCGTTTCAGGTAAGGGCAGTCACTTTTCTGCTCAAACGAACTACATCTTTCTCGAAGCTCACACGTTTCTCATCTTAACAGACAAGCATTGGATGTTAGAGGACCAGTGCATTCTATCAGTTTCAGTAGAAGATTTGGATTACATATTGTCCTTATGTGTAAGAAACACCGTTCTTTTGTTCTTGGCACACTCAGATTTCCTGCTGTATTAGAGACTCTATAAAGCAAGAGTGTGCTTCTCGTTCTAAAGCAGAGTGTTATCCATGGATGAGAACTGTGCTGTGTGTTTCACTTCAGAAATGGAGTTAAATCTCAGGCTCTGAGTCTTCCTACAAGCAAGACTTCGTTTCAGGTAAGGGCAGTCACTTTTCAGCTCAAAGGAACTACATCGTTCACGGAGCTCACACGTTTCTCATCTTAATAGACAAGCATTGGATGTTAGAGGACCAGTCCTTTGTATCAGTTTCAGAAGCAGAGTTGGACTAGATATGGTCCGTATGTGCAGGAAACACCGTTCTTTTCTTCTCAGCACACTCACGTTTCCTGCTGTCTTAGAGACTCTAGAAAGCAAGAGCGTGATTCTTGTTCTAAAGCAGAGTGTGATCAATGAATGAGACAATGCTGTGTGTTTCACTTCAGAAATGGAGTTAAATACCATGCTCTGAGTCTCCCTACAAGCAAGACTTCGTTTCAGGTAAGGGCGGTCACTTTTCTGCTCAAAGGAACTAGATCCTTCACGAAGCTCACACGTTTCTCATCTTAACTGACAACCATTTGATGTTAGAGGACCAGTGCATTGTATCAGTTTCAGAAGAAGATTTGGAATACATATAGTCCGTATGTGGAGGAAACACCATTCTTTGGTTCTGGGCACACTCAGATTTCCTGCTATATTAGAGAATCTAAAAAGCAAGAGCGTGTTTCTTGCTCTAAAGCAGAGTGTGATCCATGGAAGAGAACTATGCTGTATGTTTCCCTTAAGAAATGGAGTTAAATCCCAGACTCTGTGTCTTCCTACAGGCAAGACTTCGTTTCAGGTAAGGGCAGTCACTTTTCAGCTCAAACGAACTACATCATTCACGAAGCTCACACGTTTCTCATCTTAACAGACAAGCATTGGATTTTAGAGGACCAGTGCTTTGTATCAGTTTCAGATGCAGAGTTGGACTATATAATGTCTGTAAGTGTAGGAAACACAGTTCTTTTGTTCTCAGCACACTCACGTTTCCTGCTGTCTTAGAGAATCTAGAAAGCAAGAGCATGCTTCTTGTTCCAAAGCAGAGTGTGATCAATGGATGATTACACTGCTGTGTGTTTTACTTCAGAAATGGAGTTAAATCCCAGGTTCTGAGTCTTCCTACAAGCAAGACTTCAATTCACGTAAGGGCAGTCACTTTTCTGCTCAAACGAACTACATATTTCACGAAGCTCACACGTTTCTCATCTTAACTGACAAGAATTGGATGTAAGATGGTCAGTGCTTTGTATCAGTTTCAGAAGCAGATTTGGACTACATATGGTCCATTTGTGTAGGAAACACCCTTCTTTTGTTCTGGGCACACTCAGATTTCCTGCTGTATTAGAGACTCTAGAAAGCAAGAGTGTGCTTCTCGCTCTAAAGCAGAGTGTGATCCATGGATGAGAACTATGCTGTGTGTTTCCCATCAGATATGGACTTAAATCCCAGGCTCTGTGTCTTACTACAAGCAAGACTTCGTTTCAGGTAAGGGCAGTCACTTTTCTGCTCAAACGAACTACATCTTTCACGAAGCTCACACGTTTCTCATCTTAACAGACAAGCATTGGATGTTAGAGGACCAGTGCATTCTGTCAGTTTCAGAAGAAGATTTGGATTACATATTGTCCTTATGTGTAGGAAACACCGTTCTTTTGTTCTGGGCACACTCAGATTTCCTGCTGTATTAGAGACTCTATAAAGCAAGAGTGTGCATCTCGCTCTAAAGCAAAGTGTGATCCATGGATGAGAACTGTGCTGTGTGTTTCACTTCAGAAATGGAGTTAAATCTCAGGCTCTGAGTCTTCCTACAAGCAAGACTTCGTTTCAGGTAAGGGCAGTCACTTTTCAGCTCAAAGGAACTACATCGTTCACTGAGCTCACACGTTTCTCATCTTAACAGACAAGCATTGGATGTTAGAGGACCAGTCCTTTGTATCAGTTTCAGAAGCAGAGTTGGACTAGATATGGTCCGTATGTGTAGGAAACACCGTTCTTTTGTTCTCAGCACACTCACGTTTCCTGCTGTCTTAGAGACTCTAGAAAGCAAGATCGTGCTTCTTGTTCTAAAGCAGAGTGTGATCAATGAATGAGACAATGCTGTGTGTTTCACTTCAGAAATGGAGTTAAATCCCATGCTCTGAGTCTCCCTACAAGCAAGACTTCGTTTCAGGTAAGGGCAGTCACTTTTCTGCTCAAAGGAACTAGATCGTTCACAAAGCTCACACGTTTCTCATCTTAACTAACAACCATTGGAAGTTAGAGGACCAGTGCATTGTATCTGTTTCAGTAGAAGATTTCAAATGCATATAGGCCGTATGTTAGGAAACACCGTTCTTTTGTTCTGGGCACACTCAGATTTCCTGCTATATTAGAGAATCTAGAAAGCAAGAGCGTGCTTCTTGCTCTAAAGCAGAGTGTGATCCATGGATGAGAACTATGCTGTATGTTTCCCTTCAGAAATGGAGTTAAATCCCAGACTCTGTGTCTTCCTACAGGCAAGACTTCGTTTCAGGTAAGGGCAGTCACTTTTCAGCTCAAACGAACTACATCATTCACGAAGCTCACACGTTTCTCATCTTAACAGACAAGCATTGGATTTTAGAGGACCAGTGCTTTGTATCAGTTTCAGATGCAGAGTTGGACTATATAATGTCTGTAAGTGTAGGAAAACCGTTCATTGTTCTCAGCACACTCACGTTTCCTGCTGTCTTAGAGAATCTAGAAAGCAAGAGCGTGCTTCTTGTTCCAAAGCAGAGTGTGATCAATTGATGATTACACTGCTGTGTGTTTTACTTCAGAAATGGAGTTAAATCCCAGGCTCTGAGTCTTCCTACAAGCAAGACTTCAATTCACGTAAGGGCAGTCACTTTTCTGTTCAAACGAACTACATATTTCACGAAGCTCACATGTTTCTCATCTTAACTGACAAGAATTGGATGTAAGATGGTCAGTGCTTTGTATCAGTTTCAGAAGCAGATTTGGACTACATATGGTCCATTTGTGTAGGAAACACCCTTCTTTTGTTCTGGGCACACTCTGATTTCCTGGTGTATTAGAGACTCTAGAAAGCAAGAGTTTGCTTCTCCCTCTAAAGCAGAGTGTGATCCATGGATGAGAACTGTGCTGTGTGTTTCACTTCAGAAATGGAGTTAAATCTCAGGCTCTGAGTCTTCCTACAAGCAAGACTTCGTTTCAGGTAAGGGCAGTCACTTTTCAGCTCAAAGGAACTACATCGTTCACTGAGCTCACACGTTTCTCATCTTAATTGACAAGCATTGGATGTTAGAGGACCAGTGCTTTGTATCAGTTTCAGAAGAAGAGTTGGACTAGGTATCGTCCGTATGTGTAGGAAACACCGTTCTTTTGTTCTGGGCACACTCAGATTTCCTGCTGTATTAGAGACTCTAGAAAGCAAGAGCGTGCTTCTTGCTCTAAAGCAAAGTGTGATCCATTGATGAGAACTATGCTGTATGTTTCCCTTCAGAAATGGAGTTAAATCCCAGACTCTGTGTCTTCCTACAGTCAAGACTTCGTTTCAGGTAAGGGCAGTCACTTTTCAGCTCAAATGAACTACATCGTTCACTGAGCTCACACGTTTCTCATCTTAATTGACAAGCATTGGATGTTAGAGGACCAGTGCTTTGTATCAGTTTCAGAAGCAGAGTTGGACTAGATATGGTCCGTATGTGTAGGAAACACCGTTCTTTTCTTCTCAGCACACTCACGTTTCCTGCTGTCTTAAAGACTCTAGAGAGCAAGAGCGTGCTTCTTGTTCTAAAGCAGAGTGTGATCAATGAATGAGACAATGCTGTGTGTTTCACTTCGGAAATGGAGTTAAATCCCATGCTCTGAGTCTCCCTACAAGCAAGACTTCGTTTCAGGTAAGGGCAGTCACTTTTCTGCTCAAAGGAACTACATCCTTCACGAAGATCACACGTTTCTCATCTTAACGGAAAACCATTGCATGTTAGAGGACCAGTGCATTGTATCAGTTTCAGAAGAAGATTTAGACGAAATATAGGCCGTATGTGTAGGAAACACCGTTCTGTTGTTCTCAGCACACTCACGTTTCCTGCTGTCTTAGAGACTTTAGAAAGCAAGAGCGTGCATCTCGCTCTAAAGCAGAGGGTGATCCATGGATGAGAACTATGCTGTGTGTTTCCCTTCAGAAATGGAGTTAAATCCCAGGCTCTGTGTCTTCCTACAAGCAAGACTTCGTTTCAGGTAAGGGCAGTCACTTTTCTGCTCAAACGAACTACATCTTTCACGAAGCTCACACGTTTCTCATCTTAACAGACAAGTATTGGATGTTAGAGGACCAGTGCATTCTATCAGTTTCAGTAGAAGATTTGGATTACATATTGTCCTTATGTGTAGGAAACACCGTTCTTTTGTTCTGGGCACACTCAGATTTCCTGCTGTATTAGAGACTCTATAAAGCAAGAGTGTGCTTCTCGCTCTAAAGCAGAGTGTGATCCATGGATGACAACTGTGCTGTGTGTTTCACTTCAGAAATGGAGTTAAATCTCAGGCTCTGAGTCTTCCTACAAGCAAGACTTCGTTTCAGGTAAGGGCAGTCACTTTTCAGCTCAAAGGAACTACATCGTTCACTGAGCTCACACATTTCTCATCTTAACAGACAAGCATTGGATGTTAGAGGACCAGTCGTTTGTATCAGTTTCAGAAGCAGAGTTGGACTAGATATGGTCCGTATGTTTAGGAAACACCGTTCTTTTCTTCTCAACACACTCATGATTCCTGCTGACTTAGAGACTCTAGAAAGCAAGAGCGTGCTTCTTGTTCTAAAGCAGAGTGTGATCAATGAATGAGACAATGCTGTATGTTTCACTTCAGAAATGGAGTTAAATCCCATGCTCTGAGTCTCCCTACAAGCAAGATTTCGTTTCAGGTAAGGGCAGTCACTTTTCTGCTCAAAGGATCTAGATCGTTCACGAAGCTCACACGTTTCTCATCTTAACTGACAACCATTGCATGTTAGAGGACCAGTGCACTGTATCAGTTTCAGAAGAAGATTTGGACTACATATAGTCCGTATGTGTAGGAAACACCGTTCGTTTGTTCTGGGCACACTCAGATTTCCTGCTATATTAGAGAATCTGGAAAGCAAGAGTGTGCTTCTTGCTCTAAAGCAGAGTGTGATCCATGGATGAGACCTATGCTGTGTGTTTCCCTTCAGAAATGGACTTAAATCCCAGGCTCTGTGTCTTCCTACAGGGAAGACTTCTTTTCAGGTAAGGGCAGTCACTTTTCTGCTCAAACGAACTACATCGTTCACGAAGCTCAAACGTTTCTCATCTTAATTGACAAGCATTGGATGTTAGAGGACCAGTGCTTTGTATCAGTTTCAGAAGAAGAGTTGGACTAGATATCGTCCATATGTGTAGGAAACACCGTTCTTTTTTTCTCAGCACACTCACGTTTCTTGCTGTCTTAGAGACTTTAGAAAGCAAGAGCGTGCTTCTCGCTCTAAAGCAGAGTGTGATCCATGGATGAGAACTATGCTGTACGTTTCCCTTCAGAAATGGAGTTAAATCCCAGACTCTGTGTCTTCCTACAGGCAAGACTTCGTTTCAGGTAAGGGCAGTCACTTTTCAGCTCAAACGAACTACATCATTCACGAAGCTCACACGTTTCTCATCTTAACAGACAAGCATTGGATTTTAGAGGACCAGTGCTTTGTATCAGTTTCAGATGCAGAGTTGGACTATATAATGTCCATAATTGTAGGAAACACCCTTCTTTTGTTCTGGGCACACTCAGATTTCCTGCTTTATTAGAGATTCTAGAAAGCAAGAGTGTGCTTCTCGCTCTAAAGCAGAGTGTGATCCATGGATGAGAACTATGCTGTGTGTTTCCCTTCAGAAATGGACTTAAATCCCAGGCTCTGTGTCTTCCTACAGGGAAGACTTCGTTTCAGGTAAGGGCAGTCACTTTTCTGCTCAAACGAACTACATCGTTCACGAAGCTCAAACGTTTCTCATCTTAATTGACAAGCATTGGATGTTAGAGGACCAGTGCTTTGTATCACTTTCAGAAGCAGAGTTGGACTAGATATGCTCTGTATGTGTAGGAAACACCGTTCTTTTGTTCTCAGCACACTCACTTTTCCTGCTGTCTAAGAGACTGTAGAAAGCAAGTGCGTGCTACTCGCTCTAAATCAGAGTGTGATCCATGGATGAGAACTAAGCTTTGTGTTTCCCTTCAGAAAAGGAGTTATATCCCAGGCTCTGTGTCTTCCTACAATCAAGACTTTGTTTCAGGAAAGGGCAGTCAGTTTTCTGCTCAAACGAACTACATCGTTCACGAAGCTCACACGTTTCTCATCTTAACTGACAAGCATTGGATGTAAGAGCGTCAGTGCTTTGTATCAGTTTCAGAAGCAGATTTGGACTACATATGGTCCATATGTGTAGGAAACACCGATATTTGTTCCGGGCACACTCACGTTTCCTGCTGTCTTAGAGACTTTAGAAAGCAAGAGCAAGCTTCTTGCTCTAAAGCAGAGTGTGATCCATAGATGAGAAATATGCTGTATGTTTCCCTTCAGAAATGGAGTTAAATCCCAGACTCTGTGTCTTCCTACAGGCAAGACTTCGTTTCAGGTAAGGTCAGTCACTTTTCAGCTCAAACAAACTACATCGTTCACGAAGCTCACACGTTTCTCATCTTAACAGACAAGCATTGGATGTTAGAGGACCAGTCGTTTGTATCAGTTTCAGAAGCAGAGTTGGACTCATATGGTCCGTATGTTTAGGAAACACCGTTCTTTTCTTCTCAGCACACTCATGTTTCCTGCTGTCTTAGAGACTCTAGAAAGCAAGAGCGTGCTTCTTGTTCTAAAGCAGAGTGTGATCAATGAATGAGACAATGCTGTGTGTTTCACTTCAGAAATGGAGTTAAATCCCATGCTCTGTGTCTCCCTACAAGCAAGACTTCGTTTCAGGTAAGGGCAGTCACTTTTCTGCTCAAAGGATCTAGATCGTTCACGAAGCTCACACGTTTCTCATCTTAACTGACAACCATTGCATGTTAGAGGACCAGTGCACTGTATCAGTTTCAGAAGCAGATTTGGACTACATATGGTCCATATGTGTATGAAACACCGATATTTGTTCTGGGCACACTCACGTTTCCTGCTGTCTTAGAGACTTTAGAAAGCAAGAGCGAGCTTCTTGCTCTAAAGCAGAGTGTGATCCATAGATGAGAAATATGCTGTATGTTTCCCTTCAGAAATGGAGTTAAATCCCAGACTCTGTGTCTTCCTACAGGCAAGACTTCGTTTCAGGTAAGGGCAGTCACTTTTCAGCTCAAACGAACTACATCATTCACGAAGCTCACACGTTTCTCATCTTAACAGACAAGCATTGGATTTTAGAGGACCAGTGCTTTGTATCAGTTTCAGATGCAGAGTTGGACTATATAATGTCCATAAGTGTAGTAAACACCGCTCTTTTGTTCTCAGCACACTCATGTTTCCTGCTGTCTTAGAGAATCTAGAAAGCAAGAGCGTGCTTCTTGCTCTAAAGCAGAGTGTGATCAATGGATGAGAACACTGCTGTGTGTTTCACTTCAGAAATGGAGTTAAATCCCAGGCTCTGAGTCTTCCTACAAGCAAGACTTCAATTCACGTAAGGGCAGTCACTTTTCTGCTCAAACGAACTACATCATTCACGAAGCTCACACGTTTCTCATCTTAACTGACAAGCATTGGATGTAAGATGGTCAGTGCTTTGTATCAGTTTCAGAAGCAGATTTGGACTACATATGATCCATTTGTGTAGGAAACACCCTTCTTTTGTTCTGGGCACACTCAGATTTCCTGCTGTATTAGAGACTCTAGAAAGCAAGAGTGTGCTTCTCGCTCTAAAGCAGAGTGTGATCCATGGATGAGTACTATGCTATGTGTTTCTCTTCAGAAATGGACTTAAATCCCAGGCTCTGTGTCTTCCTACAGGGATACTTCGTTTCAGGTAAGGGCAGTCACTTTTCTGCTCAAACGAACTACATCGTTCACGAAGCTCAAACGTTTCTCATCTTAATTGACAAGCATTGGATGTTAGAGGACCAGTGCTTTGTATCACTTTCAGAAGCAGAGTTGGACTAGATATGGTCCGTATGTGCAGGAAACACCGTTCTTTTGTTCTCAGCACACTCACTTTTCCTGCTGTCTAAGAGACTGTAGAAAGCAAGAGCGTGCTACTCGCTCTAAATCAGAGTGTGATCAATGGATGAGAACTAAGCTTTGTGTTTCCCTTCAGAAAAGGAGTTATATCCCAGGCTCTGTGTCTTCCTACAATCAAGACTTTGTTTCAGGAAAGGGCAGTCAGTTTTCTGCTCAAACGAACTACATCGTTCACGAAGCTCACACGTTTCTCATCTTAACTGACAAGCATTGGATGTAAGAGCGTCAGTGCTTTGTATCAGTTTCAGACCAGATTTGGACTACATATGGTCCATATGTGTCGGAAACACCGATATTTGTTCCGGGCACACTCACGTTTCCTGCTGTCTTAGAGACTTTAGAAAGCAAGAGCGAGCTTCTTGCTCTAAAGCAGAGTGTGATCCATAGATGAGAAATATGCTGTATGTTTCCCTTCAGAAATGGAGTTAAATCCCAGACTCTGTGTCTTCCTACAGGCAAGACTTCGTTTCAGGTAAGGGCAGTCACTTTTCAGTTCAAACAAACTACATCGTTCACGAAGCTCACATGTTTCTCATCTTAACAGACAAGCATTGGATTTTAGAGGACCAGTGCTTTGTATCAGTTTCAGATGCAGAGTTGGACTATATAATGTCCGTAATTATACAAAACACCCTTCTTTTGTTCTGGGCACACTTAGATTTCCTGCTGTATTAGAGATTCTAGAAAGCAAGAGTGTGCTTCTCGCTCTAAAGCAGAGTGTGATCCATGGATGAGAACTATGCTATGTGTTTCTCTTCAGAAATGGACTTAAATCCCAGGCTCTGTGTCTTACTACAAGCAAGACTTCATTTCAGGTAAGGGCAGTCACTTTTCAGTTCAAAGAAACTACATCATTCACTAAGCTCACACGTTTCTCATCTTAACTGACAAGCATTGGATGTTAGAGGGCCAGAGCTTTGTATCAATTTCAGAAGCAATGTTGGAATAGATATGCTCTGTATGTGTAGGAAACACCGTTCTTTTGTTCTCAGCACACTCACGTTTCCTGCTGTCTTAGAGACTGTAGAAAGCAAGAGCGTACTACTCGCTCTAAAGCAGAGTGTGATCCATGGATGAGAACTAAGCTTTGTGTTTCCCTTCAGAAAAGGAGTTAAATCCCAGGCTCTGTGTCTTCCTACACGCAAGACTTCGTTTCAGGTAAGGGGAGTCACTTTTCTGCTCAAACGAACTACATCTTTCACGAAGCTCACACGTTTCTCATCTTAACAGACAAGTATTGGATGTTAGAGGACCAGTGCATTCTGTCAGTTTCAGTAGAAGATTTGGATTACATATTGTCCTTATGTGTAGGAAACACCGTTCTTTTGTTCTGGGCACACTCAGATTTCCTGCTGTATTAGAGACTCTATAAAGCAAGAGTATGCTTCTCACTCTAAAGCAGAGTGTGATCCATGGATGAGAACTGTGCTGTGTGTTTCACTTCAGAAATGGAGTTAAATCCCATGCTCTGTGTCTCCCTACAAGCAAGACTTCGTTTCAGGTAAGGGCAGTCACTTTACTGCTCAAAGGATCTAGATCGTTCACGAAGCTCACACGTTTCTCATCTTAACTGACAACCATTGCATGTGAGAGGACCAGTGCACTGTATCAGTTTCAGAAGCAGATTTGGACTACATATGGTCCATATGTGTAGGAAACACCGATATTTGTTCTGGGCACACTCACGTTTCCTGCTGTCTTAGAGACTTTAGAAAGCAAGAGCGAGCTTCTTGCTCTAAAGCAGAGTGTGATCAATAGATGAGAAATATGCTGTATGTTTCCCTTCAGAAATGGAGTTAAATCCCAGACTCTGTGTCTTCCTACAGGCAAGACTTCGTTTCAGGTAAGGGCAGTCACTTTTCAGCTCAAACGAACTACATCATTCACGAAGCTCACACGTTTCTCATCTTAACAGACAAGCATTGGATTTTAGAGGACCAGTGCTTTGTATCAGTTTCAGATGCAGAGTTGGACTATATAATGTCCGTAAGTGTAGTAAACACCGCTCTTTTGTTCTCAGCACACTCATGTTTCCTGCTGTCTTAGAGAATCTAGAAAGCAAGAGCGTGCTTCTTGCTCTAAAGCAGAGTGTGATCAATGGATGATTACACTGCTGTGTGTTTTACTTCAGAAATGGAGTTAAATCCCAGGCTCTGAGTCTTCCTACAAACAAGACTTCAATTCACGTAAGGGCAGTCACTTTTCTGCTCAAACGAACTACATCATTCACGAAGCTCACACGTTTCTCATCTTAACTGACAAGCATTGGATGTAAGATGGTCAGTGCTTTTATCAGTTTCAGAAGCAGATTTGGACTACATATGATCCATTTGTGTAGGAAACACCCTTCTTTTGTTCTGGGCACACTCAGATTTCCTGCTGTATTAGAGACTCTAGAAAGCAAGAGTGTGCTTCTCGCTCTAAAGCAGAGTGTGATCCATGGATCAGAACTATGCTATGTGTTTCCCTTCAGAAATGGAATTAAATCCCAGGCTCTGTGTCTTACTACAAGCAAGACTTCATTTCAGGTAAGGTTAGTCACTTTTCAGTTCAAAGGAACTACATCATTCGCTAAGCTCACATGTTTCTCCTCTTAACTGACAAGCATTGGATGTTAGAGGACCAGTGCTTTGTATCACTTTCAGAAGCAGAGTTGGACTAGATATGGTCCGTATGTGTAGGAAACACCGTTCTTTTGTTCTCAGCACACTCACGTTTCCTGCTGTCTTAGAGACTGTAGAAAGCAAGAGCGTGCTTCTTGCTCTAAAGCAGAGTGTGATCCATGGATGAGAACTATGCTGTGTGTTTCCGTTCAGAAAAGGAGTTAAATCCCAGGCTCTGTGTCTTCCTACAGGCAAGACTTCGTTTCAGGTAAGGGCAGTCACTTTTCTGCTCAAACGAACTACATCGTTCACGAAGCTCAAACGTTTCTCATCTTAATTGACAAGCATTGGATGTTAGAGGACCAGTGCTTTGTATCAGTTTCAGAAGAAGAGTTGGACTAGATATCGTCCGTATGTGTAGGAAACACCGTTCTTTTGTTCTCAGCACACTCACGTTTCCTGCTGTCTTAGAGACTTTAGAAAGCAAGAGCGTGCTTCTCGCTCTAAAGCAGAGTGTGATCCATGGATGAGAACTATGGTGTGTGTTTCCCTTCAGAAATGGAGTTAAATCCCAGGCTCTGTGTCTTCCTACAAGCAAGACTTCGTTTCAGGTAAGGGGAGTCACTTTTCAGCTCAAACGAACTACATTGTTAACGAAGCTCACACGTTTCTCATCTTAACAGACAAGCATTGGATTTTAGAGGACCAGTGCTTTGTATCACTTTCAGAAGCAGAGTTGGACTAGATATGGTCTGTATGTGTAGGAAACACCGTTCTTTTGATCTCAGCAAACTCACGTTTCCTGCTGTCTTAGAGACTGTAGAAAGCATGATCGTGGTTCTTGTTCTAAAGCAGAGTGTGATCAATGGATGAGAACACTGCTGTGTGTTTCACTTCAGAAATGGAGTTAAATCCCAGGCTCTGAGTCTTCCTACAAACAAGACTTCGTTTCAGGTAAGGGCAGTCACTTTTCTGCTCAAAAGAACTACATATTTCACAAAGCTCAAACGTTTCTCATCTTAACTGACAAGCATTGGATGTTAGAGGACCAGTGCATTGTATCTGTTTCAGAAGCAGAGTTGGAATAGATATGGTCCAGATGTGTAGGAAACACCATTATTTTGTTCTCAGCACACTCACGTTTCCTGCTGTCTTAGAGACTTTAGAAAGCAATAGCGTGCTTCTCGCTCTAAAGCAGAGTGTGATCCATGGATGAGAACTATGGTGTGTGTTTCCCTTCAGAAATGGAGTTAAATCCCAGGCTCTGTGTCTTCCTACAAGCAAGACTTCATTTCAGGTAAGGGCAGTCACTTTTCAGCTCAAACGAACTACATCCTTCACTGAGCTCACACGTTTCTCATCCTAACAGTCAAGCATTGGATGTTAGAGGACCAGTGCATTGTATGAGTTTCAGAAGAAGATTTGGACTACATATAGGCAGTATGTGTAGGAAACACCGTTCTTTTGTTCTGGGCACACTCAGATTTCCTGCTGTATTAGAGACTCTAGAAAGCAAGAGCGTGCTTCTTGCTCTAAAGCAAAGTGTGATCCATTGATGAGAACTATGCTGTATGTTTCCCTTCAGAAATGGAGTTAAATCCCAGACTCTGTGTCTTCCTACAGGCAAGACTTTGTTTCAGGTAAGGGCAGTCACTTTTCAGCTCAAACGAACTACATAGTTCACGGAGCTCACACGTTTCTAATCTTAACAGACAAGCATTGGATTTTAGAGGACCAGTGCTTTGTATCACTTTCAGAAGCAGAGTTGGACTAGATATGGTCCGTATGTGTAGGAAACACCGTTCTTTTGTTCTCAGCAAACTCATGTTTCCTGCTGTCTTAGAGACTCTAGAAAGCATGATCGTGGTTCTTGTTCTAAAGCAGAGTGTGATCAATGGATGAGAACACTGCTGTGTGTTTCACTTCAGAAATGGAGTTCAATCCCAGGCTCTGAGTCTTCCTACAAGCAAGACTTCGTTTCAGGTAAGGGCAGTCACTTTTCTGCTCAAAAGAACTACATCTTTCACTAAGCTCAAATGTTTCTCATCTTAACTGACAAGCATTGGATGTTAGAGGACCAGTGCATTCTATCAGTTTCAGAAGAAGATTTGGATTACATATAGTCCTTATGTGTAGGAAACACCATTCTTTTGTTCTGGCCACACTCAGATTTCCTGCTGTATTAGAGACTCTAGAAAGCAAGAGCGTGCTTCTCGCTCGAAAGCAGAGTGTGATCCATGGATGAGAACTATGCTGTGTGTTTCCCTTCAGAAATGGACTTAAATCCCAGGCTCTGTGTCTTACTACAAGCAAGACTTCGTTTCAGGTAAGGGCAGTCACTTTTCAGTTCAAAGGAACTACATCATTCACTAAGCTCACACGTTTCTCAACTTAAATGACAAGCATTGGATGTTAGAGGACCAGTGCATTGTATCTGTTTCAGAAGCAGAGTTGGAATAGATATGGTCCCGATGTGTAGGAAACACGATTATTTTGTTCTCAGCACACTCACGTTTCCTGCTGTCTTAGAGACTTTAGAAAGCAAGAGCGTGCTTCTCGCTCTAAAGCAGAGTGTGATCCATGGATGCGAACACTGCTGTGTGTTTCACTTCAGAAATGGAGTTAAATCCCATGCTCTGAGTCTTCCTACAAGCAAGACTTCGTTTCAGGTAAGGGCAGTCACCTTTCTGCTCAAACGAACTGCATCTTTCACGAAGCTCACACGTTTCTCATCTTCACTGACAAGCATTGGATGTTAGAGGACCAGTGCATTCTATCAGTTTCAGAAGAAGATTTGGATTACATATTGTCCTTAAGTGTAGGAAACACCGTTCTTTTGTTCTGGGCACACTCATATTTCCTGCTGTATTA